>JAPSES010000144.1:16049785-16061886 GCA_029822895.1 Maxillicosta whitleyi
GGAGTAAAACCAGCATTCATTCTCCCAAATTGATGACTTGCTACAATTCAGTAACACTCTCCACATAGACTGGCTGAAGCCTTTTGTACTGTAGGACTGAGGCCTTGACATGGTTCCCAAAGGCAGTTTACTTCATCTGAGTTTGGTTGGTAATCCGCAATTTATTCTGTCCATACGAATGATTGCGTATTGTTTTTTTGTTCCATTCATTGTACAGAACTGGGTCAGGGCGCTTTTGTTTACTCTGCACCTTATACATGGAATCACCCACAGAAACACTGGAAACAAAAGTTCATTTCTTCGACTCTTTTTAAGTCCTAACTGAGTTTTTGAGGCTGACTCCATAAGTTGCACTTGTTTTTGTTCATCTGCTTGTAAATGTTGTTTTTACAGTTTACTGTCAAATGTGTCCGTTCTATGCATTACATTTCCTGCTGCTTATCTAAGCCAAGACTCCCTTGTAAAAAAAAAAAAGAGGTTCTTAGTCTCAACGGGATATTTTCTGGTTAAATAAAAATGAATAAAGATGAAGTGAAGCTGCCAAATAAAATTAAAAATCATTGCTGAGAGTCACGGCAGTAAATAAAAATCAAATACTCATTTAGGGGCAAATCAACACCAACAGTCAACTAATCAGTAGATGTGTTAACATGCATATTAAATGATGTGTTATTCCAAAATGAGCTGAAGCCTATAGGATTTAACCACAGGATATAATTAAAAGTATTGACTGACTAATTAAAAACAACCAGTTGTGTTCTCAGTTTGCAGTGGAGCTTTAACTACCCGTATGATCTCACAGATTGACACCCACTTCTTTATCTCACTCTTTCTTTGCGGCTGTTTTCTTCTACCCCCACTATTACCTTTTTTTCGCCTCGCCCACTCATTTAACTTCCACCACTCATGCATAGTAAAAGTGAGATTCCCTCTCGCGCGCACACAACACAAACTTTGTCTCTTGGGGCCATATGTTGACCCGTGGTGGACCTGAATACAGCCATCTGCCTGCCTTTCCTATGTCCCACAGGGCAAGAGTGTGGGAGAATGCCTATCAGACACAATAAAGTGCACACACACACACACACGCACACACACACACACAGGACACATATACCTTTAACCCCTTCACAGCCACTAATCACTCCCAGACAGCCAGCCCATCTCATGTTAACAGTGACAAGATAATGCCTGTTGTGTGTGCATGTGTTTGAGAAATCGCCCCAGGGAACTCGAGTAGGTAACTTCAGCTCTGCCCTTTTTTTTTTTTTTTTTTTTTGAGCAAAAAAAAAAAGGAGTGAACGGAGCTAGGATGACAGTATAATGTACTTTCAGATCAAAGGTTTGTATGATTTTAAGCATGTTTACTGAATCCGGTCCTCATATCTTGCACCAAATATGTGTACACTTTGATTTAAAAGTGTTACTAATGAATCTGCTTCCAAATCTAACTTGCTCATTCCACTTACAATAGATTAAACCATGACTCAGCGCAGTGAACCCACCGAGGGAGAGGTGAAGGGATGTAATTGGAGGAAAGGGATAAAACCAACGGAGAGAGAGAGAGAGAGAGAGATGGTCAGATGGAGGAAGGGAGGTAAAATAAGGGAAATGGGTGGGAGCTCAAGAGTTGCTAAGATTAAATCCCAAACAAAAGACTTCTTATCTCCACATGAAATCTCAGTGGCATGACTGCACACACGCATTTAAAGCGGTGTGCTCCCATCCCGCACTGCAGTCGCTGGAGCATTCACCATTAAACAAATGTTTAAATCAACTTTTGATACTGAAACTTTCACTAAAATACATTTCCAAGCAGCCCCAGACCTCTAAAACAACCGGTGTGTTGTAACCTCTGAGGCCTTACTTGAGACGGCTGTGCAACATCACAGGGCTTTGCCAAGTTTTATTGACTGAGCAGAATCTTCCAAGGTAGAGAAGCGTTCTAGTGTGATGTGTTATTGATTTTCAGCAACCCAGGAATGGATGAGACAAAGTATTTAAGCAAAACTAAAGCTATTTGGTAAAGCAGCATCTCAAATAATACAAAGATTTCAGCGCTTTCCTCCAAGCACAGCTGTTTGATTCAACTAAAGCTGATTAATTCAGATAAATCACCTGTTAGATTTTTTTTTCTCCTTTCCATTTTAGAACTAAACATCCAGGAAGTACATGGTTTTAAAAAGTTATCCATTTGCTCCCAATACTCATCTGTGGGTTTCACATCAACAGTGTACCTCTTGTGCTTTTTATCTTTTGTTCTTGGTGTCGACTGTGGTAAAATTTGCTCCAACAGACATTTCTTATCCTTGCCAGCGTTACAGAAAACAGTCTTATCCTAACATCACTTGGCATTGTGTTGAATTCACATTCCTACTGTTAACGTAAGTGACTCAATTTACCACAGAGGTAGTATGAGAGGAAAAAAAACAACAAAAAAAAACACACACACAAATGACAGTTCACTGGTTTCCGGCTTGCTTCCTCTCCTCCCTGCACCTTGTATCTGAAACTTCAACATGTCAAGTCGTGGCTGATACCGCAATGAACATTTACCAACTCAACAGCTCTTACAACTTTGCCTCGTGACAAGATGACAGTGCTTGTGTGAAACATGCTGCATAAATATCACCCCTACAATGAACTCTGCAAGTGTGATTACAAAAAACACCAAATAAAACGTGCATTAAAAAAAGAAAACAAAAACTTTATTTCCAGTACAAAAGAGCAAAAGAAACCCAAATATATTAAACTTGATACAAGCATTAACAACTCAAAGTCCTCTATAAATACGTTAAAATAAATTAAACAAATTAATTTACTAAAGATTATCACCTTTAACACTAAACAGGCTTCAAACAAGTTGATGAAAAGGCAATTTTAAATAGAGCAGTAACAGCACAGTGCCTGTTCTTCTAACCAGCTACATCATAAACACACAAAACAGCCAAGTAACATTTCTAAAACACTATGCATACAGACACTAACCCTACAGTATGCTGGATCTAGCTTGGTAAGGCAACAGACCTAGTCATGTGGATGTAACCAGGATGCTACACATTCAAAAACAGTACAAAGCATAACAGGAAAAAAGAATACATACAAAAAAAAGATTGAATATGATGGGGCGAGTCACAAAAACACGAATATTTACCAAGGGAAAAAAAAACAACATACCACCACTGTTGTGCCCATGCCTGTCTGAGGAGAAGGGGGTAATAAACTCCCAATCCAGGGAATGTCTGTGTTTAACCTCACCTTAAATATGCATTAGCACCACAATTTTAGAAAAACATGCCAGAGGTAAACCTTTTAATAAATATTCACTTGACTTTGATTAAACTTCTGAGTGACGTGCCCCCGCAACATAAGTTATAAGGAATCTGACCACACAAAATAAGATGCTAAATAATCTGAGGGCATCTGACTTGTGTTCATCCATCTGCAGGTCAGTCTCAAATTCTATTTAGCCATGTTTTTCCTGTGTCACCAACTTTGCAACGATCTGTTCTTTTGCTACTTTAAATAAGCATTTCCATCTTTCGTGTCAGTAATTTGGTCATTTGGCATTTAACCAGTGGCAGTTTGTCAATAATGCACAAAACAGCAATATTCGAAGCAGTCTTGACAATAGAGATAGCTTAACTAACATGAGCTTGACTCGATAGACTCACTCCCCACTTCACATCGATCTTGACAAATCAGCAACTTGTAGTTCAACACTGTAACAGAACCTGTTAAATAACCTACAGGCACTTCATTTATAAAAACAAACAAAACAAAAAAAACCATTCAGGCTTATGGCCTGCCATCTCAGGTCTGGAATCTTAATAGAACCTCAGACTATATTAAGAGGCATCAATCTCACCAGCTTATAAACACAATACTGTGTGTGGATAATGGAAAAACATTTCCTATATGTAGGTCACACTGTGCATTTGTCCCACCATAATCAAAATGCTTGAACAACAAACAGATGTCTTTGGCTTTGTCACATTCTTCAGATCATTTAGATGCCGAAGTAAAAAAAAAAAAAAAATTACTCATGGTGGTGTGGACTCAACAACAGGCGGCACTGTGGCCAATCACACTGTGATTACAATATCTTAGTTGCAATTTGCCATCTCAGCACACTGCTTTGATAAAGCATCTAATAATTCCAGCAGTAAAAAAAACTCTGCCCTGATATGTTTACTCTTTTTGGTGGCAACACACATTATATTTTCAGCGTAACTGTGGCTTGCCTCATATTAACAGTGACATTTTAACCACAATAATCCAACAGGCAAATGTCCTGAGTGAGTCAGGTTTTATCACCTTTGACCCAGCAGATACAGATTACATACGTCTACTTGTCAGTCCAGTGTGAGTGAATGTGTGCATTTATAGGGACTAATGTAGGAGCACCGTCTACTCTGTATGTCGGTCTGGACCAAGTAACAAACGTCAGAATGTCTACGTCCATGTGAAAATATATACTGTTAATATGCTTGTGTGTCCCACTGTGTAGCTTAAAGGCAGAACCCTGCAGCATCCTCCGGCACAGACAGCTGACTGAAAACAGCCAAACGCCTGCCATTTCCTTCGTTAATGCCAGAACAGGATTCGTTGCCACTAAGTGAGCTAGTAGAGCTACTTCCATCCTGGTCCTGGTCTGACAGCGATGTGGAAGACAGGGACCGGGTGCCCAGTGGTCCTGCCAAGAGCCCTGAAACACCCGGACTCTGCCTCAGGGAGGGGGACGCTGTTGGAGACAGCGCACATGGAGAGCAGCCTGAGTCAGGGGAAGGCAGGAATGGAGAGCGTGGGTCACCTGTAGATGCCTGGGGATTCAGGGGTTGGTACTGATGACCAGGGGAGGCCTCAAAGGCAGAGTCCATCTCCAGAAAGGCATGAGAGAGAAGGTCGGTGATGTCAGTGCAGGAAGGAGGCGAAGGGGCACGCGTGAGAGGGGAGGCAGCAGGAGGAGGATGAGCTGGAAAGGCAGGCTGAAGGGCTTGACTTGGAACAGTTGGAAAGCCAGCAAAGCTGAAACTGTGTTTGATAAGTGGGGGTCTGTTTGGGCGGGATGAAGGGGCCTGGGACGGAATGCCTGAAGAGGAGGAAGATGAAGAAGAGCGAGAAAAGGATTGTTTCTTTTCTTCCTCTCCATTGTGCACAAAGTGGCAGCGTATCCCATAGGGGCAGAAGCCAATTGTATGAAACGTGCGGCATGGCTCCGTTTTGTATTTTGGGTGTCTGCTGAGATCCCGCAGCTCATCAGGCCCATGGGCAAACTGGCACTTCCCACCATACTTGCATAACCCATTCTCAGTGAAAGATCGGCACAGTTCAGTCTTATAACGTGATGAAGAGGAGGAGGAGGAGGTGGACGCTGATGAGACAGACATAGAGGAGGAGCTTGTGCTCAGTGCAGTAGGACTGATGTCACATTGGGAGTGCTTTATGTCATTCCCCAGCCAGCCTAGACTTGCAGCTGCAGTGCTGTTGGTCTCTATCATGCTAATAGAACGCTGGGCCAGGAAACCTGCCTTTCCCCACTGCACAGAATTAGAGAGCTGAGAGGGCAAAGAGCTTTCTGCTGGCTGCCTCCATTGGCTGGAGGACACAAATACATTATCTGAAGGCTCAGTGGGGAGGCAGGACAGTGATGAGAGTGAAAATGATGAGCTACTGCGTGGCTGGCTGATGTAGCCTGGTGTTCTCATTGCCAGACTGAGGGATGTCAGCGGCATGTTCTGTTCCCTCAAGTCCAGGTTCAGTAACTGCTGTAAGAAGAACAGACAATAAAGTAACATAAGCGGACGTAGTTTACAATTAACATGTAGCATAAATTAACATCCATAATAGCATGGATGATGACAATGGTCCCCAATTCTTAAGTTTGTCTACAGGCTTTAATTGATATTATTGTGTTAGGACTTTGATTTATACAAACAACTACAAGACCAAAAAAAATACAATTAAAAAAGGGATATACAAACTGATACAGATAAGACACAGGACACAAGTGATCACATTAAGTTTACATAGCCTACTGGAAGCTTTATCATGGTACTGCATCAACATATTGAAACTTTTCAAGTTCAGTTGTTGTCTTTGAATACAGTTCGTGTATTAAATACCACAGTAATTCAAGGAGAGCTGAAAGTGTAAGGAAAACTGGCCAAAGTATCCAATGCAAAGAGTCAGCCTGGACATCCAATTAGCAAATAAAGTGAAACCAAACACTCACCCCAGTTTAAATACAACTAGACAAACAGATAATCTAGATCTAAACCAGTAAACAAGCTTTAATAAGAGGGAAGTGCATAAACGACAGGAGTCTCCGTAGTAAATAAAACAGGGAAAGCCTTGTCATTCCGATACTCGTGTAATGGTTCTCCTTCACAAAGCTACTACTGGGAACTGCTAACCAACTTCATAACCCTCCGCGGTTTCCACCACAATAGCTACGGCCTCCACGGCGGAGTTAGACTTAATTCGCAGACATTTTCTTTATGTTTTAGCCGTTCGAGAGCTCCGTTTATTCATATGTGGCGACAAACTACTAAGAACACACTTCTTGGGCCCGAACCGAGTTGAACTGCAAACGGGCGCCCACACCACTGACAACTTTACAAGTTAGCTTAACTTCACATCAACACCGAATAAAGTCAAATAAAACTAAATAAGAGTTAAATAAAGTTACAGCCAGTGGCGGTTTGGACGTTAGCATTCCCTGCTACACAACACTCGAGCAGAAAGAAGTGACTGTTCAGGGCTTGTACAAAGTTAGCAGTGAAGCTAACTAGGCTAACGTTAACTCTGACCTAGCCAAGTCGCTCCGCCAAAAACTTTCTTGGCGAGTTTCACTTACTTTGCACATCATTTCTTCCAAGTCAGCAAACTGATTGAGGGGGTAAGATGGCATTCTGATGAGTTGCTGAAGTTTTCGTCTGATCCCGTCTGCCACCGTAGTGATAGACGTGCGCAACCCGCAGGCATGGGTCGATCAGAAGTTTCTCGTAGTGTATGTGGTGCTAAACAAGCCCCAGACTCTGACCACGTGTGGATTTAAAACCTAACACCGCTGTTGGCCACTCCCACGCCTCTATGAGTCAGCCGAAAGTTGTTTTCACTCAAATCCACTGCATGCATAATGGTGGGTCGTCCACTCAATAAAAAGTAGCTTTATTTGTGAGTTTTTCCAATCTTTAACACCAAAACAAATGTACTTTCACATTATATGGTTTCACTGGGTTAAAGTGTGCATGCATTGGTCTGTTTCATAAAGGCCACATGTATTTAGTGAAAATGGATGTATATGTTGATCTTGAATGCAAGGCTATTTATCATCCATATTTCCACGCCTCTGCAGAAACATTTTGGATTGAAGGCTGTACTCTGTTAACTTCAGCCCTTATCTATGTTGCACTGGTTTCACTTTAATGCTCTACTGACATGTACAACAGTGTGTGTGTGTGTGTGTGTGTGTGTTACATACACCCTTAATATTGAATCTTTTTGTGTTTCAAAAGGTGTGGCTGCACTAAACTGAAAGAAACAAATAACTTTTTTGGTTACTGTTAACCCCCCCCGAAAAAAAAATAAAAAAAATAAATAAACAAAACTAACTTCCTGACAGGTTCAACACTTTATGTCTTGGACGTGTTTCAAGGCACATTATCTTCTTGAAACAGTCAGTTTTGGCGTCTGACCAGTGCACGTGCAGCAGGGAGCATGTGGGTTCAGAAAACTAACTAGTGTAATTCTTAATGCAATGTGTTTTAAATGCATAGAATGTCATAAAACTTCTTTTTCTCACTAAGATATTGTTCTATATAGTTTGGTACAGCAGCTGAATTTTTAATATGATATACTTAATTAATCCCCCAAGAGGTAAATTCAAGTGTGTAGCTATATTAGCACAAGACAGTCATCAGACATCAATACAACAGGAAAATAAAGACCGGTAAAGTTTCATACTGTCTTCCACTTACAAATTATTGTAGATCATTCATTTATCTGACAGGAACAGTTGTTTGTTTACCTGCTTTACTAGTTTCAACTATTTCCTGTAGCCTTCGTCAGAAGCGTCACAATGATGTTGCTGTGACATGTCTTATAGTCTGATTATGTAAGAAAAGTAAAGAGAAATAAATATAAACAAGTTTGTTAAAGTGACAAAAAAAAAAAATAGCAGTAATAATAATAATGATAAAGTAGCAAGCATGCAGTAGGTTGCTATTTACAAGTGTGTGACTTAGTCTTTTATAAATAAACACAATTTCTGCATTTAACCTTTCCCAAGTGATTTATCATAATTTATATTACTCTCTGCATTTCACATTTTATAGTGTAAACAAGTTACTTTCCTACACTTAATTTACTGATTATGCAGATATTCATAAAATCTCAGAATAAATTAAAAATTTATTTTGTTAAAAAAGTGGCTTTTCCATCAAAATATATCATTGACTGAACAACAATTATCCTCTAAAACCACTTTCATTTGTCAAACTACATGGGGTTTAACCGGTGATTCAATATTGCAGAGGATAGGTGTGTTTTCATGTTCACTACAGAGCCTCTAAAGCTGAGTAACTGCATTTTACCTGAATGATTTAAATGTGTCGATAGGATTTGTGGTTCAAAAGTTATGAAATATTTTAGATAAGTAGATGCTTTTGGTGGCTGTTTGTTAGAGGACATGCTGCAGGAGAACAGAAGTGAAACACTCTGGTAGGAGGTCTGCATGGAGACAGTCAGCCCCTATGAGACAGACAAAGAGGAGTGAGGTCTTTGATTTCAAAGGTGAAGGTAAGGATGTGTGAAAAATCCCCCTGCAGTGCCATAAGAATATTCCCCTATCTCTGTCGTTACTTGATTTACCTACAATCTAAGTCTCGCATGGACCTGAATCTAATCACAATACTGATGCATCACTAAGGCTTGGACCTCACCCTGCTATTATCACTGCTAAGACATTTGGTCACAACAAAAATAGAACTTCAAGAAAGGTCTCATAACAACACAGGTCTGCGAGGAGTGAAGTTGTGGCACCTCTTTGATTGTAATTAGGTTTTGTGACAGCGTGAACAGTATAGCCAGACAAGCCAGACGACAGTTGGCTGCAGCTATTTACAAAGAAACACCGTTTAGTTTGTTCTCTGGAGTTATTTAAGGTTAAAACAACAATAGAATTAAAGGAGATTAAAGAAGAATACTTGTTTACTTTCTGAAAATACGTCAAGTGAAATATTCCCAGATGATCCTTTGTAGCTCTGGAAAGCAAGCACGGATATAATTATTGTGCGCTAGTTTTATTTTGACAAGTGAAACATTTTAATGAGCTGCTAAAAGTTCAGAAAGTAAGTTAGAAGCTTGGAACATTGGACAGACTGTGATAGCGCTAAAAAAATGAAGGTAGAATTTTTTTTTTCCAGAGGGTTTGTTTTATGCAAATAACCAACACATTATAACAGCTCATCCCCCCACTTTGACAAAAAGAAAAACTGCCTGAAAAAGTGCCTGAAACCAGCTCATAGCTAAGAAGGATGAGTTCAGCTGAGAACAAAGCCGGCCCTGAAAGCTTTGTTTTGGTCCAGCCAAGTGGTCACCGTTAAGTGTGTGTGTGTGTGTGTTTGTGTGTATACATGCATGTCTGTGCTTGTGTGTTTGACAGAGGGTCTCACCCATCCCCTCCCTTCTTCCACGTCTTGTGATGATGTAATACTATAATACGAAGACTTTTTTGTATTGTCTCAGCCCAGGTCAGCCATGTTTTGTTTGATATACAGCTCTGGAAAAAAAATTAAGAGACTACTGCAATTTCCTGTGAACTCAGTATGTCTGTATGTGTAACAGTCACTCCATTCCTGTTTCTGTTGAATTCCAACACAAGCACATCTTATTTTACCGAATAAAGACCTGATCCATGTCTTAGTAAAGAAGGAGAAGAAAAAAAAAACACTATTGTGGCCATCACTATCTTGGTAAAAAAAAAAAAAGTATTAATACTGCAAAAGTAACTGTAATCCAAACATAACTATTGAAAACTACTGGACTTCCGCTCTGATAATGTATCCCAAACTCTGAGGACTGGTTCTTCTACCAGGACATTGCTCCTGGCCTCAGTTAAGTCAATAAAGGTGTGGATAACGGACCGCCAGATAAAGATCCTGTCATGACCAGCCCAGTCTCCAAACCTGAACCCACGTTGAAAACTTCTGGAATATAATCAAGAGGAACATGGATGATCACAAACCATCAAACATTACTGAGCTTCTTCAATTTCTCCGTCATCCAAAACTGTCATTAATAATCTGGGTTATTCCAACAAATGCTGACGTCTGAACTTTACCCAAGTTACAACATGATTATTGTGTTGTTTACATATTAATATGAAAACACTGCATGTTTGTTATTTTAACCATGTGTCATGTTCTGCAAATACATGCTTTAAATAACAATATTTTATTTGGAAGAAATGCTGTCGGTAGTTTAGGGAATAAAACAAAAATGTTGATTTTAGTCAAACACATACCTATAAATTGTAAAGAGAGAAAGAGAAAGTGACAATTTTAGCTGAAAGTGAGTAAGAGTTCTGTCCACATAGTCATTGCAGTACTTTAGGATGTACAATATTTCAGCAAATTTCCTTTCAGTTTAAGAAAAATCCTTTGCTACTGCTACTAAAACTGACAAATGAAGTTGCCTTAACCCATAAATGCCCAGTACTACTTTGGTGGCAATTCCCAAATGATTTTTTTAATGTACATTTAACCTTTCTTAGATGATTAATTAGCATTTATTATTAAAAAAAAAATTTCAGTATAAATTGGGTATTTCCCTATATATAATTCACTGATTATGTAGATATTCATTAAAACTCAGACTAAAATTGAGTGTTATTATATTAAAAACAGAAAACTGAAGAAAAAGTGGCTTTTTCTGTGAAATATATCATTAACTGAACATAAACCCAGTGTGTCCATCCACTGTCATTGATCCAACTCCACGGTTTTTACTAGTAAATCAATGTTGTAGAAGATGACAGTGTTTCCATGGTCACCATGGAGCCTCTGAACGTCCAAATGGGTCATATCTGAGGACAATGAAAAGATGACAAACTGTATTTTACACCAATTATTTACCAGTATTGATAGGATTAGTGGATCAACAGTATTAAACAGTTTAGATCAGTAGATGAATTTGGTTGCCAGTAGCTGTTTGGATTTTTGTGGGTTAAGCTGAAATATATGTGGTTGGTGAAAACTATCCAAGAACCATAAAGTTTCTGTTTGAATTCCTAGCATATCCTTACACATGTCAAGAATGATCATTTAGTGTAGATTTCATCAACCTGTCCTGTGCACTTATGTTATAACCTGGCACCAAGAATTGTTCCTCTGACTCTGTGGACATTGTATTGTTATGCACTGCCCCCATACAAATAAAGGTATACCATACCATACCATACCATTAAAGTGAAATTTCCAGACCACTTCCCAGCATGCAATGGGGCAGTATGTTTTGCTCATGCATACACTTGGATCTAAAGCTGCTACTGCTAAGTGTACCATCGAGATGCCCTTCTTGCCAAGTGTGAACTGGTCGTGCCATTCTTGTGACTGACCTTTGGATGCCAACCCAGACATGAAACACTGCCCCAATTAGTATATCGTCTTAAGGGGTCGGTTCTCTATGTTTGTTTTTTACCCCTAGATGAAGACCACCACTGTGAACAACAAGCCATTAGCACGATGTCAACAACGTAAGTGCCTTGAGGTAAAGCACTCCCTTCTGTTAATTTGCTTAGGTAAACAAATGCTATCTGTAAACAAGCTATTTGGTCAGAGAGTTAAGTTTACTCCTATAAACAAATCTCTTTAGGGGAGCTGGGGATTACTGAAAGTGGAGAGGCAGAGGGGGGATTTCTGAAGGAAAAGGGGGAGGGGAGAAAGGAGGAGAGAGCAGGAGAGAGACTGAAAGGGAGTTCTTGCTTCTTGTTGAGTCCAGCTGGGCCAGAGGGCCTTTGGAGCACAATGAGCTCAATGAGCTGCAGAACCAACTAACAAACTAATGGCCTGCCCTCAGTGAGTCCACCCCCCTAAACC
>JAPSES010000144.1:16066108-16077442 GCA_029822895.1 Maxillicosta whitleyi
CTCTCTCTCTCTCTCTCTCTCTCTCTCTCTCTCTCTCTCTCTCTATATATATATATATATATATATATATATATAAACTTCAAGGAATCTGATCTGTCTCGTCCTCCAGTTTTTGTGTCTGTGATGAGATCCAAGTAAAAGCTGTATTTCATGAAATTCATTTTGATGAAATGGAAAATTCAGTCTTGATGTTCTAAATCAATAACAGGATCACGCTGAGCCAGACTAAAAGGGGAGGAAAGAAAGGGAAAAGAACCAGAAAGAATGTAGCAAAAACAGAAGGGCTCTGGAATGGATTTTACACACTAATTCAGATTTTTTTTAAAACTTATTTTAAGTTTTGGGTAAGTTTAGAGTCAGGTTTCCAGGACAGTCCACAGGGAATTCAATACAATGCAAACAACCGAGTAAATGTGGTCAGAGACAGTGAATGGATTGTATGCATTTAATATTTTACATGGAAATAAGTGGAGCCGACTAAAATGTAACTGTACAGTCTGTACAGATCTCAAGAAAATCCTGCCTGAGGGAAAGTAATGATCTGAGACATTAAAGATGAAAAGTAATCAGTGGAAATCTACTTCAGTACAATTCAAGAATAGGATTTTTCCACAATTACTAAACAAAGCTGACATTAGGAGGAGAGTGGAACCATTATTTCTGAGGAACCAGACCAGAGCGGTGGCCCTTTAAATGCAAATGAGCCACTTCACACCCCGCCCCCTGCAGGTTGTTGGCTGTGCTGCTCTGTCCCATTCAACCAACAACTGAATATTTTAGGCTCAAAGTTTGGACACATTTTCAGTTTTTACTTCAACCTGCTGCTGATAACCTTAAATGTGCAAATGTCGTGACTTAGCAGGTTATTGACGAAACAAATCAATTTGGAATTAAAACAGCTTGTAGAAATCCACTTGATTTTTGCCTAAATGAATTTTGCAGCACCTGGAGGGTTCAAATTCAAGCATTATGCAGTTTTAGCATCCCCAAATACATAAATAAATGAACCAAAGACTAAAAAAAACAGGTAAAATATGACCTCTTTAAGTGGTTTTACTTGAAATTTGGATTGTATTGGGTTTTGCATATGATTTAAAGCAATATTAAATAAGTTGTGGGTAATATTTTGGCAGATATGTGATATCTGTGAATGTGTTTGGGTGTGTTTTTGTCTGCATATTTGTGTGCACATGTAATCTTATGTACTTGACCTTATTCATACCCAGACAGAAGAAAAGCCGCAGGATTAACGTTGTATGTTTTCAGTTGAAATGCATGTTAAGATTAGGTTTAACCTTAACTCCATTAAAGCAAAGTGTTCTTTACATTCCGACTTCTGTTTATGTTACGTACAAGCCTGCACGTCATTTACTCCTCCTGGGTAGATTTTGTTGATCACTTTTGGGAATTCATTGTCCATATATCATAGTGTTTTATTTGTAGTATTTTTTTTTTTTTTTTTATGACGATACTGATGATGTCCTCCAAGACACATTCCTAAAACAGGTTCCCAAACCAGTTAAAACAGTCACACAATTATGGATATCATCGCTAATATGTGTGTCACCATGCAACTATGTTTGGATGATTCCCAGTCTGTGTATTCTCATGTTGCTTTCATCCTTCCGTATCCAGGCAACAGCTCAAAATATTGATCAGCATGTTTGATCAGAGCGATATTGGTGGATGTGGAGCCTCATATGAAATGACATCTTGCTTTCTCTTTTATTTAGATAATGTTACTCAGGAAGTTTGTAATAAAATTATTCCTTGTATGTGTGTTGCGTCTCTATGTGTCTTTTTCACATTCACAAGGGGGGATGTGTATCTATGTGGTCACTGTATGACCCTGCATGTGTGTGTGTGTGTGTGTGTGTGTTTGTGTGACCTAACAGAGCACATGGGTTTTGGTGTATGATGGGAAGTGTCTGTGCCAGTGTTTCCTGTGCTGACTTCCCCACAGTAGTTTCCATGTTTTGTACCAGCCCATATATCCGTTGTCTGTGAATCATGAGAACAAGACTGCTAAAAGAAACCGTACTTATGACCGCTGGATTACCAACATGGAATGTTCAAAGTCTATAAGATTATTGGGGAATTCTTTTATTTAATTTTTTTTTTTTTTTTTTTTTACTTTCAATGACTTGTGTGATAGATTGCACATGCTGTATATACCGCCACATCCTGGTATTGTCTGGAACACACCGCCCAAATCTAACTCCATACAAAACCCTTTTTTTTTTTTTTTTTTTTTTAAACAATGGAGAAAAACACAACTGTTAGACCATTTTCTGAAGTATTTAGAAGATCAGTTTTGCCCTGAAAAAGATTTTATATATATCTGATAAAGTTACACAACACATTGTTTCGGTCTTTCTGTTATCACACATTTCACTTTGATGTATTCTGTATAATGATTTTTAGATTCTTGTTATTCTTACACAATCTGCTATATTTTAAGTATGTGCCGTGTTTTATCTTATATATATATAAAAAAAACATTACCTAGACTCCTGTCGTGTAAATGCTTTAATGAGGTGTCTGTGTGGAAATGACCACAGACCTAACTAACCACTGATAAAGCCTCATTAACACTGAACATGCTGCTCCAGAGCCAAATATACTGCATCACATCATTGTTGGACTTTTACATTTAGTTCAAAATGTGTGAAAATAGCTCAACATATCATCTTTATTTTGGAGGAACTGGAGGTGTTGACAGGCACAAATGTCTCCAGGTGATGTGAACCTTTGTCTCTAGAGGAGCCTGAGGGTAATGCAAACATTATGTCATAGTGAACGGTACGTGTGTTTGTGTCTAAAAGCATACCCAGAGACTTTACATTCTCCCGAGGACAAATAGTGGTGAGATCACACACCTCTGGTAACAACTGGTATGAAAATCCCCAAACAATTTATTCCCATCATTAACCAGTACTCTTAAGTATATAGCTAAACATGAGGCGTCATTGGATTCTTTTCTTCCCTTTTTAACAGTTGTTTATGCCAAATGACCCGAACAAACAAGTCACTTCCCCAAACCTCAGCATGCACACGTACATGAACCTTACACCACTGCACATTCTCCAACTTTCCATGTAGTATCAGCTTCATACCACATGTGGTTGAATGTTTGGCTTGTGATTAACAGTGTACCATTCCATTAATCAACACCTACTATACTATGGTGATACGCTACTATAAAGAAAAGAGTTTTAGCTGAAAGAAATCAACACTTTTAACTTACACTTGATCTCAACACAGCAACATTTCTCTCCTCTCTTCTCCTCTCCTCTCCTCTCCTCTCCTCTCCTCTCCTCTCCTCTCCTCTCCCCTCCCCTCCCTCATTTTTCCATGATGCTTATTTTTATAAGCTGAAATTCTGCTGGTCTTTGCACTGTGCTAGTGTCACTGTGGTATGTATTCCTGGGAGGGCAGCCAAGGCTAAACACACATACTCCATATCCATTCCTTTCCTTTCAATAACCAACCACACCATACACACACACCTCGCTAACCACTTCATTTTCTGCCCACCTGTTTAAACATAGCAGTGTGTATACTGTATGTGCATATGTGTGTGAGTGCTTCCTCACAGAGAGGCCTATTGTCCTCCAGACTCCGATATGTGTGCTGTGTCATGAATTGATTCTGCCGCCACAAGCCAACTGCTGATTTTAGCCCGAAACTAAACCACTGGACCTGAAATAACACATCATCTGACTGGAACAGCCGAGCTACATTATTGCCACTCAGCATTGAAGCTTTTGTGCTTCAAGGATCAGTGTGTATTTCATGGTGTCTTGAAGGATTCATGCATGAAAACATTAGTTGGGCCTCATACACAACATATTATGTGTTGAAGATTGCAATTTTTTGTGTAACACATTTATAAAGAAGGGGATATATTATTACATGGCTATCTGTGAGGGTTTTTAAGGTCTTAAAAATCTAACAAGCAAAACTGATTTCAGTCTTAGTTTGAAGATTCATGTAAAAGAACATAGCACAAGCTATTTTCTGAAAATACAGATCACTCTATCAACCATAAACCGGTCCTTTATTTTGTGTAACGAAGCTTCTACATATCCAGTGGCTGGAAGGTTTTAATAGATAGTGAGCCTTTGACAGGGGGAGATGTTTTCATTCTCCTGTGCCATACATCTGTCTTTAATAAATACACTTACGCAGTGATAATTTATTTTAATACCAAAAAGGACATGAAAACAGGAAGTGTGAAGTCTAAAAGGAGAAGCATGTACTGAGTGTGAGCATGAACAGGAAGCGTGCAAGCAACATGTATGGGCCAGTCTGTTGTGAAAGATCTGCTTTGATAACACAAACAGATGTGAAACTGTCTGAAGGGATTTTCTTCTGCTGCCCAACACCCGGATGCACCCAAACCATATTCACACCAAGGCTGGACAGACCATTCAATTGTCAGACAAAACCACCTAAGTTTACTTTATTAAACTTAGACAAACATCTGCCATTATGTGAGCTTGGGGCTCTTGGTAAATACCTCATGGAGCCCATATGTCACGTCCTCCTTCAAAAACAATGATCATTTCCATATCCTACTTATTTCAGCACAAAGATACATACAGGTGTTTAGTGATATCTAACAGTTGACCCCAAATTGTCATTGTGTTTAAAGGGGTTATACTATGTGGTATTGCTATTCCAAATGATCAACAACAGGAGGAAGTTAGGAGCCAGAACACCCCCACAGCTACCAAAACCACCAACGGATTAATACTACACCTGTGTTACCATGCTCAAATCAGAGCAGGAATACTTGTATTGTTTTCAACATTTTACTTGTTCAAACAGTTGTGGAAGAAAGAAACCAGTAGATAAATCTGCAACTGGTAAAGAATTCTAACTAGTCATAGATACGTTAGCTTACCTGGTCAGTGCTGATCACAGTGATCACACTAACTGGCTTCTTAAAGCAGGGTTAGGGTTAGTACTGAACATATGTCCATGTGGACAATGGACTGTTTTCTGCCATCTTCACTCAATGGCTGAACGCCAACAGGAAATAGAACTTTCCTGACACATTTTTGATTTCATAAGGTTCATGGTCCTGCTCTTTTTTTTTTCTTTTTCACATAAGCAATTAAATTATGGGTGAAACGTGCTATTGAACACGTACCAAACAAAATATTACTGAAAATTGATTAGTAATGCCTTACACTACTGTGTTACAGCAAAAAGTAATCCAATACTGTAATGCATTACTTTTGTAACATGTTGCAACACTGGTGTTTATACATGAATTACATATCTTTGCATTTCAAATCAGGTGATATACCTCTGTTTAGTTTTTTTTTTTTTTTTTTTGTAGCTTGAACAGCCAAAGTAAAAACCACAAATCAACTTTATTTTCCATATGGTCTGTGTTATCAACAGCTGTATGAAAAATCTATTTAAGGCCCCCAGAGATGTGGGCATACTTAGATCCATCTGCTGGACACGTCCATGCAAAGCTCAATTTTTACATCAGCACGGACTCCACGTATTCGTACTTGGTGTCACATAATACTGCCCATTAGAAAGTCTTCACATTGACCTGTTTTATTTATTTATTTTTGCAAAAGGTGACACATACACATATGTGCACCACCAATATTTCACACAACAGTGAACAACACATAACATATAACATATACAAAGATTATTTGGACATAGGACGATGTAGAAAATACACTGAATTTACAAAGACAGCAACAATTTTGACACTGAACTGATACGACTTGATTATTACGCTAGACAATGAAACCTTAAACGTTGGTATACAGTGCGCTCACAGTTTGACGGATCCTGCGAGAGCCTTTAGAATCATCCAAACTAGCTCAGAACTGTCACAGTTTAGTCTGAACCATTTAATTTAACAAACATAACATTACGTTACTTTATACCTTTGTAAGCTTCATGATCAAACTCACCGGTGATTTCAGCATTAAACCAGTAAAAAATAACACTTCAGTTTGTTTATTTTATTTTGTTTAACTCTAAAAGTATTTTTTTTTTCTCTTTCATTGTGGGTCTCCTACTCAACTTGACACCATAGGAGACCAACCGAATGACTCACTACTCCCTATAGAGGTCACATACATTCATGAGACCACTGTGAATAAAATCGGTTCATATTTCTGCAATAAAATACACTGATAACTCTGGCATGTTGGCAGAACTCTTTATTATAAGTATAAACACTACATACAACTTCTTTAATAATCATCACACACTTAGTGCAACAGTAATTTTGTGTTTTTTTTATGTTGTTTGTGGTATTTCTTGTCAATTCTCCTACCACAAATCTGGTATTTTGTCCAAGTGAGATAAGTTAATCCATGTCATATTACTAAGTTGTTGCCTGTGGGGTTTAAGAAGTAGTCCACTTGTGGTACACATAACAAGGGGGTGAATAAGTGGATCGGAGGCTGAATCATGTGGAATGTGTGTGTGTGTGAGTCATATGATAAACAAGTCTGTCAATATTTAGGTTAGCATATTTAGACTTAAGACATGTAAGGCACAGATGGAGAGATGTTTGAAAGTGAAGAAAAACAGAGCAAGTAACAGTCGTCAAGCAAACATGTCAAAACTAAAGTCAATAAGATATGATGAAGCTTATCTCGCTCTCATGTTCACTCCCAGTGTTTCAGCAGAGGCTTGGATCTGTGTATATTGAACCGTGTGTGTAGATTATAGCAGAGCAGGCAAGGTTTCACTTGTGTTTTTCAGTTGCACAACAGAAATTTATATAAAGGAGAAAGGAAAATCTTCTTTTTGACACCAGAGCTTACTTGGTTGACTGTAGGTTAGATTTCAATTTTATTTTCTCTAATATTTAGGAAGCATAAGTTGATGTAAATATTTGTAGAGGTAGTTAGATCAGTTCCAAAGTAGTTGTAGTACATGCTATTTCCTTTTTTTTTTTTTTTTTTTTTTTAAGAGAAGGTTATTTGGCTAGATTCACTTCTTGTTCTATAAAATAGGAAGATCTAGGTCCTATGCTTAGTAAAACATCTCATTACTTTGCAAGATTATGAAATTCTGGATGTAACAAGCATTAGTCAGTGTAAGAATCCTTTAAATTAAACCAAATTTAAAACTAAAACAAGCTTTCATTGCATTGTCGATAGCGTATTTGGAGCGCTATGAAATTCTTAAAACTATGAATATAAACTAAATATAAACTATGAATTCTTCTAGGCTTGCTTTAGGATCTTTCAAGTCTTAATCACAGCAGCCGGTGAAAGTAAAAGCTCAAGGAGGAAGAGAAGAGTGAAAGGAAAAGAGAAGTGGTCAAGAGGCTTATAGGGGGGGGACTTCAGGGAATTTTTCTGCCGTCTCCTTCACCAACTGTTCTCCTTCCTGCTCCTCCTCCCATGTCTCCTCCCCCTGTTCCTCCGTTTGCGTCACAACACTTGTGCTGGCGCAGCAGAGCAGCAGGAGAGGAGGGCAGAAGGAGGAATAGATTGAGTCCTGTAGCTGAGGAATGTGGCAGAGAGAGAGAACATGGCTATAAAAGGATAGCACTTCCACTCCGCTGCTGTGATGTCACTACTCAAATATTTCCTCCTTCCTTCCCTTCCAAGTCTGACTTACTGACGTTGCTATTTCTCCTTAATTTCTTTAGATTTTTACTCTTCTCCTTCAGAATTAATGATGTAGGTGAAACGTATGGGGATTTTTTTTTGTTTTGGGTTGGGTGAACAAACAGATTAACGGCTGTGCACAGCAGGCCAAGGCTTATGTATCCTGTCTAAAATGTAAAAAAAAAGAATGAAAAGGTTTCATGTTGCATTCTATTAAAGAGGTCAGACTCCTTTATTTGAAACTGCAGCTTTTGCATGAGCCATTTATCCCAAATGTAACTGATTAGGAGGAAACCTAGCCGTATACTTTGTATTTGTCAGTTAAAAAGTGGTCTGCAGTGCTATTATTTCTGAACATAAACTCTAGAGCTTTTGAAATTTCTATAAACAGTGACACAAATACTTTTGAGAAAGAAATGTGATAATCAGTCTTACACAAAAATGGCAAACTGCCATGTTTAGCTGCTCACCTAAACTCCAACAAACTGCAACAAACTATCAAAAATACTAAGGTTAATCATTAAAGTATTGAGAGATAGCTTAGATAACCATTTTCCAAGTATTTTTGCGTGCATTAACCCGTTGGATTTTTATCTCTTTTTTTTTCTCAGAAAACCTGAACGCTTACCAATGACCTATTAAACAAAAAAGCAGAAGTTACATAATACACTTCGTCATTCTGTGGATGGTTGACGAAGGTTTGGGGTTGAAAGATTACTCAACCATAATGCCTAATCTGCAGGTTATGACAAAAACTAAGGGAGGGGAGGCAGAAAATGTTTTAAGGGGCTTGGTGAAAGCGAGTATTGGAGCTTGACTGTGCAAATAGAAACATGTGTCCAGGGTATAGGTATTCTGCAGGTAGAAATACGACTATGAGATGATTCATCTGATCCTGAAAAGATTCCGTAAAACGTGACCAGCAGGTTGTTGTAACAAATTTGACTTTTGTCTTTTGATAAGAAAAATAAGGCTCCTGCTGAAGTTTCACCTTTTTTTTTTTTTTTTTTCTCTAATCTAATTTCTGTCTCTGTCCCTTTCAGGTCGAAGCCTCTCATGTTGAATAATTATCAACCAATACTCACCTTCATCTTACATTATCTTTGTTCTTTGTCCCTTTGTAATTAATATGATTCTCTGGTATCTGTCCTGTGAAACACTGCCTTACTTGATCTCTGGTCTGAAGTTATGACACATGCAGTCCTGGCTGTTGTGTCATTATGCGGTTCTTGCTCAAGCCTCTGTGGATAACAGCAACTCTGTTTGTTGCATAAAAACCGGCACAAAATCAATTTAATTTTATAGATCACCCAGAGTTTTATCATCTGAATGTGTATATAGGTGCAGGGGATCAGCTGACTTGGGTAGAAAGAGTTTTGCTGCAGCAGCTTTTGGTTGATTATTAACAGTTCCACAGAGGATACAGTATTGTTAGTCATCTGTTACGTTCCATAGATGTGGTTAGATAAAGGAGATAAACAATAAAAATTAACCAAAGCCTTAATGTGCGATGACCTCTTGTCAAATTAAAGCACTCCCCGGAAAGTAAGAGTTTAAACTATAATTCCAAAAGGAAAAAAACACTCCCTTCTGATAACTTTTCAACTTCATTTGACCCTAAATGTCATAGTCCTGTTGACATGATACGTCAAACAACGTGTACTAAGTTTCCATACAATCCCACCGATTTACTAAACATTCACTGTGTTCCTTAAATTTTCGATCAGGCACAAAAAAAAAAAAAAAAAAAGTTCATTCTTGTGTTCAGTTTTATAATATTTGGACAGTTCAGAGCTGTGTAATGAAGTGACCCTTAACCAGTCTGGTTTTACAGAAACAGGATGAGAGGTCAATATTTGTGCGCACGCAAACACAGATCCCCTTTTTCGTCTTTGGTGTTTACAGTACCAGGTCATTGTCCATTTCCATAGCAACAAATACCTCTACTAGGAACAAGGGAACACTTTTTTTTTGTTTTGTTTTGTTTTTTCATGAGGTTCGCCAAAAAGTCACTTGGCAGCTGTAGTCGTAATGCAATTTGCATAAAATAAGTATCTTGTATTGAGAAACACAAGAAGAAAACTCCTTGGTAGGGGTGGAGATGGGAATGAATTTGTTATGCAATAGTTGGTGGAAATTTTGTCATCTTTATTGTTCATCCACACTTGACAGATACAATGTAAAAACAACATTTGCAGTGGTATAAGATTTTCCATTGTATGATGACTGTCTCAGAACATATCGCAGTTTCACATATCACATAGCATTAGTTACAATGACCTTTAAAGGAACGAACACAGTAACAAAAAGGTTTCTGATGCTTGAACAAATACTTATTCATAGTTTGCTTTTGGAAAATTGATACAAATCTGTAGATTTAATTCCGACCTGATGCCATCTCTTACATGTTGACTTACGCTGTTTCCTGTCACTGTCTGCTTGTAGCATCTGATTGAAGCACAAAAAACAAATATTAAAAGTGGAAGAACATGTGAACCCGCTGATGAAATATGGTTTCATTTACCTGACGTAAATGTACACGATATGATACGTGTTCTAACTTGATATTGAGTAACAACTATTGGAGTCACATGCAGTTCTGTACAAGAGTCACAGGCCAACATTACATGCATTTATTGGTTGGTCGGGTTATAATGACCACATGTATTTGTCATTTCTGGAATAAGATATAATCTGTATATGGGAAGTCTGTACAGCAGTAAAAACAAAACTTCTATAAACTAGAGCTTGTATTTAGTGTGACCTCCCTTTATACTTAATGTGTCTGTGACCTTTTTGTTCAGACAATATGGCATTTATTGCATTAATTTTCTGATACTTTATACCAGGTTTCATTCATCACATCAGATGTCTTTGTTTGTCCTTCATGTCATGGGGACAGAAGTCAAACTAAATAGTGACTTTAACCTCTAGAACCCATTTAGTTCAGGTTTCTGCATGTATTTAAAGGCTGTGTATGTTCTTGTCTGAAGAAAAGAGAACCAAATACAGTACGTATGCTCATTTCAACCATGCAAAAACAATGAAGTTAAAGGTGGATTCAGACTTTTCCACAGTACTGCAAGTCCAGGCACACTCAAAAGTGAATGATCTATTGTCTGTGTAGCTATACTTGTATCTTCACACAAGGTGGGACTTGGAACAAACCCACATCCATTTTATTTATGTCACAGAAGAATAAATAATTAGCCTCTAAACAATATGATAGGGGAAATGGTGGCTGTAAAAAGACAAATGCGGTCAGCTGTATCCACCCACACTTATGACAAATAGACATTTTAACGTTGTCATGAAATAATCATGAACATTGTGTTACGTTCATAAGCAGATAAAAACCCCTAAATAGTTTTTTAATTGAAGCTTTTATCACAGAACTTGGCTGAACACAAACAAACTGCGTGATAGTTTACTCGGACACATGTTTAGAGTACATTTAGTGAACAACAAGTTTGGAAACATATTCATGATTCAACCATACTGTGAATCATCTCCTTGAAATTTCATCAACCAAATAGAATTATTGTTATTTAAATTAACTATTTGTCATTTTTCAAGAGAAATACAGATATCTCACAGGTGTATCAAGTCATGTTTTGGCAGTTTGTCTTGTCTTTTTCTGCCTGTTCCGCCTGGTTCTGGTTTTACCATTGCCATTACAAGTGTTTTTAGTTCTATTTTTCAGATTGCAGAATTGGAACACAGA
>JAPSES010000144.1:16090139-16102641 GCA_029822895.1 Maxillicosta whitleyi
GTACTGACCCATGGAAGGATCAGAACTATTGGTGCAGTTAAATCCACTGAATGTCTCCTGGAATCAGAACCAAAAGTAGTGACGTCAAATATTGTGTGTGTCATTTTTGGTGAAACATGATAATGATGTAGAATCATTTGATAATTGAGAGTGCTTTAGACAAACATGCAAAAACATACAGGTATTTTATTTATTTATTTATTTTTAATATGAATATATATTTGAAGTAAAGGCATTTTGTATATGTAACATTTTTAGGTAAATTTTTATTCTCACTGTGTAGTGTGTGATAGTATAGCTGTGCATCACCTAACATCAAGAAATCCCCACATATCGCAACAATAGGTGTCCTCTCTGTTTACATCAGCCCATACGATGAGTAAATTATGATGAGCATTACCAGTAATTGTCAGGTCAAAAGGGTGATGACTGGTCGCAATGTTTTCTATTGACGTTCAGCCGCAAAAGGGAAACACGGAGAACAGTCATCTGGCAATCGTAACGGGGTGTTTTCCATTCTCAAGCATTGGAGTAACCTTTATTTTTGACAAATTATTTGTCTCTGACTAATCCAGAGTGGTTTATTTTCTTGTTTTTTTCCTCACACCTAACTACGAGATTGTAAAATATGACTATAGCACAGCAGGGTAGTGATAAAATATTATCATTATCATTCACATTAACAACAATATCTCTTTATTTCTTCGATTTATGCTCTGCTCCAGTGCATTCTTTTATCTACTTTCTGTGTTTTTTTTTTTTTTAGCTGATCTGTTCTAAAAAAAAAAAAAAAGTACAGCTACTGAAAAGATATTTCACCTTCGTCTTTTTAAAAACAGAGCCCATGTAGGGATATGAACTGAATGAAATTATTTAGATTATTTGATTTGTTAGTTGAAATAAACACTTATCTTTTATTTTATTCATTTCTCAACAGGCGTTCGTACAGTATTTTTCAACTCATTAATGGCTATGTGTAATGTACAATAAAAATGGTCAATTAAAGTCTAAAGAATAAAAAGGCAAATGATGTTAGAATAAAGCAAAATAGACTATCACTGAATATTTCATGCAAAAGTCTGTATGAATAAAATATCACTGGTGTTTTACTATATAAGGGCCATAATAAAGGCCTGAGACTGAACTCTGGATTTCCCCACTTAGCAAATAAAAGGGCCTGGTAGAAGGATGTCGGAAATCAGAGAGTTAAATATATACACAGAACATAGAGGTGTAGTCAGTCTGGAACAGCTCAGCACGGCGCTGAACTGGTTAGAATTGTATGTGCAGGGTTTTTTTTTTTTTTTTTTTTTTGAGGCGAGTTTACATGTGATGCTGGTTAAACCATAAATATATAAATAAGTGAGTGTCACTCAATGTGTTCTTACTGGTGAGTCAAAAAAAAAAAAAAAAAAGAAGTTGTTTACGAGCAAGTATTGCATATTAAAAATGTAACAAGCAGTAGAAAGAAAATGAAAGGTATATTTATTTATATTGTTAAAATGTTCAGTACTAATGAGGAAATGCCACTTCCTCTGTCGTTTTGTTTTGTTGTTTTGGAGGAATTTTCGCTGTGAGCTAAACCCATCTGTCAAGAGACAGATGCTCAAACTTTAATTAATGGATAAATGACTTCAACCCTAAATTATTCCTATGGCAGTTCAAACTGTAATCTCATATTGTAGTACAACACTGCATGTGTTTTCCAAAATAAAACTCCAAAGTTGTGTATAAGCTTTTTGGCCTCAGGGGAGTCAAAAGTAGTGTTTTTGTCAAATCACATAAAGCGTGATTGTGTCTGTTTGTTTCTATTCTGAAAGGGTGTTTTCTCTGCAGAGTTATACATTTGTCATCCACGTCCCAAACATATTTCTCAGTGTGAAGTTCCCCCAGTCACTTGCAGGTGGAGGAAAAACAAATCTCACTTCAGTTTCATCCCACAGTTTTCTACACTGACCTTGAAGTTTTGTGGAAAAAGCACACTTTGGTCAGACGCAGCAGCACTTCTACCTGACTTTTAGAAGACGGAGCAAAACTGACATGAAACTGACTTAATAATATGTGCTTTTACATGTGCATGAGAAAATCATTTATAAAACATTCGCCCCATTAGTATTAGAATCTCATTTATTGATAGAACCTTCACGCTTTCATACTAGTCGGGTCAAATTTGGCCCGTTTTGACATTCAACAGTACTAAAAAAAATACCCTAAATATCATTATTTTATTCTGAAATTTGATGATTTTTCCTAAATTTGGCCAAAATACACAAAAATTTTAATATTTTAAAATCTTGTACTTGTGTAAAGGTGATAAATATTTTTAGACACTGAGGCTGGTTTGGGTCAATTTAATAAATCACAATGTTTCTCCAAAAATGAGTTTGTAAAACTTAAAAAAAAACACGTTTCCTGTTTTGAAACATTCTATTTATATATTATATTTATTTATTAATGTGGGGTAATCTATTTAGACATTATAAATAAAGCTGCAGTTCAATATTTGGTAAAAACACTTATATGTGGGAATTCTGGGTCTGGGTTAAATTTAACCAGAACTAAACTCTGAATGTTTAAGAAATGAACAGTTGTAAGGGTTAAAGATTGAACTGTGTTTCGATGGAAAAAGGTCACCTGGTCTGATGAGTCCATGTTCCAGAGCGGAGGAAGCATCAGGTTAGAAGGGAGGTGGATGGAGTGATTACCCATCAGGCCTAGTGTATAAACCTGTGGGGGCAGTGTTATGGTCTGGGGATGCATCAGTTGCTCAGGTCAAGGTTCAGCAAGAAACAACATCCGTAAAATGAGGTCAGTGTCTACCTGAATATACTGAACAAGTGTGAACATCAGCGGATTTTTTCTTCTTCCTTGACGACACAGGTGTATTCCAAAATGACAACAACAGGGCTCTTCGGGCTCATGTTTTGAAAGAGTGGTTCAGGAAATATGAGACATCATTTTCACACCACACATTGCACACCTGGACCCTAATGAAAATGTGATGGAGAATTCAGACTGTCATTAGATTGTGGTGAAAATTTACCAGAAGTAAAGAAACTGAAAACAAATGGAAATGAAATGGACAGTTTATTTATTTATTTTATATGTGTTTTATTATTATGAAATGGATAAAGTTTATTTTAGTTTTTTTTCTCTGGGTATTATGTTTATTTTTGATATGTTTATCACTGCCAAATGAATGGACAGTTTACTTTTGTTTATTAATGTTATAAAACGGATGGAATTTTTGTTTTATGATATGTTCACTATTACTACTGCAAAAGGGACTGAGTTTATTTGGATGTGAAATGCTGCTGCAAAATGGACAGTCTATCTTTGATATGTACACCAGTTTTGTGTTTTGTGCATAGTCAGAATTTAGTCTGTTATGTGTATTAATTTGGAGTTACTCATGGGATTTAATATCAAAATTTAGGGTAGGTAGAAGGATGGAATAAAGGGGGCGGGAGCCTATAAGTTAAACTTCCTCCTGTTCCATTTCAAATGTTTTGCTTTCTTTTATATAAATAATTTTACTGTTTGGTTTTAATGTTATATTTGAACTAAATAAACACACAAATAAAGCTTTCCATAATGAAAAATCCTAATGAAATATTGTATGTGTGACTGAGGAAAGCAAACACTATATTTTTAATGCATGGAAAGGCTTCTGAAATATATTTCTTATGTGTGTAATGCTTAACTACAGCTTATGAGTTATTAAACTTTGACTTTTAGGGGTCTATTCCTGACTTTTGTACTGAGTATCAAATCAGCTCAGACAATATTTAACCTGTTAGTGCTAAAAGGCTTAAATACGTAGGTGAGTCTGACAACCTCTGCATTTGTGCTTCAAATACTGAGCTATCGTTTACAACCCTCAGCACTCTGACACAGTGAATGCTTTATCAGCAAATGACTGACCTGTTCTTCTCTGTGTGTGTGTGTGTGTGTGTGCGTGCGTGTGCGTGCGTGTGGGTGTAACAGGTCGTCTCTGTGTTCAAGGTCATCTCTTGTGTTGTCACTTCAAAATCTGCATTTGTCATGAGTCTATGACTCAATGCAACGGTGTTTTCCAGTTATGTGAGCCTCGTGGCATGTGCAAAGACTATAATTATATCGCAAATAAAGCAGGCTTCCTTCATGGCTGCTGTCCAAGTTTCATCCTGTGTCCACTGAGCTCCACATTTAGTTGAATGAACCCAGCAGATGTTTGGGGTTTTTTGGGACTATTTCATCATAGAGGTCTTTCGGCCAGTGCTGACAACAGCCAAAATTTGAAGGAAAAAAAAAAAAAAGGGCAAAGGAAGCTGTAGAAAAACCGAGGGTACCATTTGTGGTTAACAGTTTCCAGTGTTGGCAACAGAAAATGTAGAGCTAAAATTTGGGATAACACTGTTGTTTATCTAAGGCCATTGTGACAGAATGTAAGCAGGAACCTCAGAGAAGAACAAAAATACCAGGAATAAGTACTATTGATTATGACTGAATGGAAAATTGCTGCTCCAGACTATTTCTGTATCCAGAAAAAAGAAGAAAATAGCCGAGGTAACAGCTGTAAACTGTGCTTTTTTGTGCCAAGGATATTAATGTTCCCTTTCACAAACATGCTAGTATTAGGCAGTGCTATTATAAACAAAGCTGTAAAATAAAGTGGGATAGTTCGACGTCAGCAAAGTAGAAACAGAACTCTTATTTTATATATTTATCCATTTGGCCTCTAGCTTTTATGAAACCCCCCGGTGAGATTCTTGACGAGTTCCTTGGAACTCTACTATTTCTGAAAAACTGTGCCCCCCCCCCTCCTCCTCCGGTTCCCTTCCCACTTTTCCAGAGTGCAAGCCCTCTTCCTTCTCACACGGAAATGGGGCCAGGTTGAAGAGAGTCAGAAGAATGAGGGGGGAGGGATAGACGGGAAGCCACAGATGGAAAATGAAACAAATGAAACAAAATGTTCTGAACTGCGGGCTTAAGCAACTGCCAGGAAATGAGCCAGAGCTTCAGGCAAAACTGTCCTGTGAGTATAGAAAAAGTCCATAAATTAAATAATCAGTAAAAAAACAAGAGGAGGCCATTATTAGCCAAGACAGGGGAGGAAATTTCCTGACTGCTTCTTGTAAAACAGATATTTTCAGCCAGTGTGTGTGTGTGCAGAGAGTACAGATATAGTCATTCCAATAATCCCTGAACATTACAATCTGCAGATCTGAATGATCAGTTACCATAACAACAGAGATGAGCTTTATCTTATAAGAAATGCACAGAAACATAAAGCTGTTATAAGTTGTAACATGTCATTTGGTTCTGTGCAGGTGGTGTGTATGCAGTGACACACATTTTACATCATCTATAGAACTAAAATCTGCATATTATTATTATTATCACTATGCAGCTTTCACATCCTGAAAACCCACACACGTCTCACATCAGCATAATAGTAATTCAATATTTAATGCATCATTCTATGTTTTTAATAATTTCATAAACTTCCTTTCTTTTCTCTTCACACCAAGAAAGCTTAAATGATCGTTTAATAGATGTTCCATGTGTCAGAGATATTTATAATTAGATTTAAGGTGGTTTTAATAGTATCCTTCTCAAACAAACAAATAAACAAACAAACAGACAAACAAACAAACAAAATACAGTGAGATTTCTGCTTTTTCATCTATCAGTGACTAAGAATTATTACACAAATTAGAATTTACATTGTCTGGTAACTTAACTTTAATGACTTCAAAAGAGAAACAAGGAAGTTACTGATATTTCCTGAAATTTTTTTCAACTTATTGTGCAAGCAGAAAGGATTTATGCTCTTTTGCAACACAGCTCCGAACATCACTGAAGATCATTTCCAAGATTTACATGTATTTATATAGATCTTGGAAATTCTTACATTCAACAAAAACAAAACAAAACAAAACAGTGTTACTGAGTATCAAAAGTGGTGACATTTTTATATGTTTAGAATGCAACAAAAATACACACTGGATATTTAGAATATAATAATATTAATAATATATTATATATATTTAGAATCTTAATTTTTGTCAGTAGTTTGTTACACGCAGAAACATGCAACACACACTGAAATTTGCCTTAAACCTATCACTAGATCATCATGCGTCACACACCCTGCATGCTGGGGGGCAGTGGGCTTGCCATGTTGGCCGCCTGGGGGGCAGGTGGGAGGGGTTAGGTACCTTGCCTTGTTGGCACATCAACCAACAACTTTCTGTCAGTCCAGGGAATCGAACCAGTGACCCTTTGGTCATAAGACGATTCTCCAGCCAAATATTCAGCCATCTCGTGGTGTGATGTTTTGGAAAAAGTCCAAATATTTCTTCTTTTTTTTCTCTCTTTCTTTTTTTTGTTTTTTTTTATTAAGTAATACAGTTAACGACATAGTAGAACAAAAAACAACAACAACCAGTAAACAAAAGACAAACCAAGCAAGTAAACAAACAAACAAACAAAAGACTAAATATTTGGACGTGCTTCTGTGTCTGTGTCATATTGTTTTATTCAGACCAGTGGACACACTTAAACTTCAACCATCATCCTCAGTCTTCTTCTGCGTCATTTCTCGCCATCTTACTGTTTGATCTTACACCACTATCTTCTCCTCCATCTCCGTCCTGCTTGACTGCATGCCAGACTGGACTGATAACGCCTCTGCGCCTTCTTTTATCCTTCCTCACTGACCTAGCTTTTTATTGTATGCCATGGATGTGTTCTGCCCTGTGCTTCCTCTTTAACTCCGTTTCTCTTGCCTGTTTCTTTAAAAGGAAAAGTATGTTCTTGGCTGCACCGGAGGAAAACATGCACACGCAGAGAGACGTAGAAATCAGAATGAAGGAAGACGGGAGTTTCACAGTCCTGGTTTTGACAGCATAGCTATTACAAGATCATAGATATGCAGTACAGCCGACTGACTGAGTACCCATTAATATTAATAGTCTTCATATACTTTCCTTATCCACTTCTTGTTTATTTTACTCAAAATTGTACAAAAATACATTGATTCTGGTGACCAAAACCATCTACTGATATAAAATGTTAAATACCTGTTGATCCATGAATTCTATCAATTCTATCTACCGGTAAATAATTGGTGTAAAATACAGTTTATCATCTTTTCATGTTCATCAGATATGACCCATGTAGATGTTCAGAGTGAATGTGGAAACACCATCATCTTCTACAACATTGATTCATCAGTAAAACCCATGGAGTTGGATTAATGATAGAGGATAGAAATCATTGGTTTTATGTTCAGTTATTGATAACTTTGCTGAATAACGTACTTTGTCTTCAGTTTTGTCTTTCTTTGGATAAAATGATCCTCAATTTTAACCCATAAAGACACAGTAGGTACTTTTGAGGTCATTCTCACATACATTTTTCTCTTGATTTAACCTTTCGACTCAAATCTGTCACCATTTCTTACACTTTTATCTGTTATATTTTGCATTTTTCACTGTGAATGATATATTTTCCTATATTTCATTTCCTATGTTCATCAAAACCCAAACGTTATTACATCAAAACAGAGGGGAAAAGAAGAAGTCAGTAAAATATATCAGTAAATATATCATTTAATGGTATATTTTAAGAACTGGACATGAAACCACATGTCACCACATCCACTGTCATTGATCCAACTCCATGGGTTTTACTGGTGAATCAATGTTGTAGAAAATGACGGTGTTTCCATGGTAACTAAGGAGCCTCTGAACGCCCAAATGGGTCATATCTGATGACCATGAAAAGATCAAAAACTGTATTTTACACCAATTATCAACAGGTAATAAACATTTTACATCAGTAGATGCTCGGGTCTTTATGGGTTAATCTGAGCTTTTATGAACATCTACATGAAGTAAATAAAATATAGAAAAATACGGTACAAAAATGCAAAATACGGAGGATAATATCATAATATTATGGTGATAAATTACATACAAAAAGTTTAATATTTTGGATATATCATAATATTATGATATTATCCTCTGTATTTTGCATTTTTGTACTGTATTTTTCTATATTTTATTCAACTGGTGATAAATTACATACAAAAAGTTAAATATTTTTGAAAAAAAAAAAAAAAAAAATGAGGGCACTGCCACAAAAGCAGCAGTGGGTCTGAGGCCTATAGATAGTTCTATGTCATGTGCTGATACGTCTTCGTGCTGATATTGTGATGATATCAAATGAATGGCAGGTCTCAAGAGTGTTACAGAGAAGCAAACTGAAACCCCTCTGTCCTCTGTCCAGACCTGAAGCCCTCCTCCTCTCTCTCACATACACTTTGTATTTCCCACTACACCACTATTGACACACACACAGGAACACACACACTCACTTATGAACACGTCGGACCTCAGCGGTAACCCACACACATCTCTTTTCACATTTGAGAGGCTCCTTGTAAAGTGGGTGAAACAGTGTGGAGGTGTAAAGATGTAATGGGAAGGTAGCACATATTTGTGTCTGTGTTTGTGCGAACTTTGTTCTTAAACACTAGTGAGGACTTTGGCCCCGAATGCACCCGTGAGTACTTATGTCACCTGGGAGATAAAAAAAAAAATTAAGCTTTTTGAAGTTTAAGACTTGATTTTATGGTTATAGTTCGACCTTGTTGGCTAAGGCTGGGGACAGAGTGTCAAGAATAGACTGTTAAGGGCTAAGACTTGCTCAAGGGCCAGATTAAGAAGGGGTTTTTGGTTTATGTTAGGTTAAGTCTCTGAGAAATCATTGTAAGCCAATGCAATATCCCCTATATACATGGAAAACTAACATGTGTGTGTGTGTTTTCACATAAGAGGTAAAAAACACAAGATCATGTTCATATGTCACATTCCATGCCCTTACCTGAGCAGAAACCCTTGAACAGAACCATCAGGGTTTAATCAAAGTGACCTTTCCATGTCCATAAAATGAGATGGACATAATCTTTGAAAGCCTTTTATTTTCTTTAGCTTTCTGCTGATAAGAGTGAAGCAAAGTCCAGTAAAGTTGGGGCTGTAAAACAGATCAACAACTATGGAACAGGAAGTGCATATATATACTGTTAAGCAAATAAAAATAGATGAAGTGCAGTGTTTTTTCTATGAAGCCTCTGACAGATAGGCAAACTAATATGGTAATGAAAACCTAACTTTCCTGGCAGAGGTTGTATTTTTAAGTTTTTATTACAGAATTATTTATTGTCATTGTGCATATTTAGGAGCAACCAGTTACAACTGACCAAAACGACACTGAACCAAAAGCACATGTGGGTAAAAAAAGACAAAAATGGAAACACCAGAAAAAAAAAAAGAAAAAAAACACACACACACACACACACAAAATGTTGGTGCAAAAAACACCTCAGCATGATTAACAACAAGACATACAAGGGAATACATGTGAGTAAGATTGTATTGATGAAACGCAGTGATATGCTCCAGTTTTATGTTTGAAATGTAACACGTAACCTATGATTATTTTACCACAATATGGAACATGTAGGAGAACTAAATGTGTGGGAACACATAGTACATATCACTTACCTTGTTATTTGGAGAAAATGACTTGAGGCTAATATGTCTCAGATAGGAAAAACAATGATTCAACAACAACAACAATTTTTTTTTTTTTTTTTTTTTTTTTATAAACAAAATTGATAGTTTATTATATTGTTAATATATTAAATATAACTGGGGTTTTACTTAAAAAAAAATTATTAAACAACAACAAAAATTTTTTTTTTTTTTTTTTTTTTAGAAACAAAAGTGATAGTGTAGTATATTCTTAATTGATTAAATATAACTGGGGTGTGACTGAAAACAAAATTATTAACTGTATGACTCTTTAATGTCAACAAAATTACTTTAAGGCCAAACCCTGACACAGCATTTTTAATTTCATGTGACAGTTTCACTACTACAAATCATAAGCAGGTTTGTCAAGCCACACCCATCAGGTGACAATGACAGCTTCATTTCACCAGGCCAACTTAATGACAGCACTAAATTGACAGTCACACCCATGTTCTGATGACTCAGTTTTTGTTTTTTTTTCCTTCTAGGTAGTATTTTTATTAGTGTTGATTCTGCAGTTGTTGAGTCACTTGCAGGTATTCTTTAATAATATCGTGTAATTCGCGTCCTTGTGGTTGTCTTAAGGGAGTCTGAGCGACACATTTGTGCGCTCAAAAACTAATTCAATGAAAAGTACTGTTGTACACAGAGATATTTCTTTATGGAACACTCTTCCTTTAAATATTAGAAACATTTCAAGTAAGAAAGCATGTAAAAAAAGAAAAAAAGACATGTAAAGTCACAATTCAGGCTTGAGAGTTTTTGTCTTTCTTCTTCTCCTTTCTTTTTGCGGTAACCTGATCTGTGTATGTACTGTAACTAAATCTGTGTATATATTGTAACTAAATCTGTGTATGTATTGTAACTAGATCAGTGTATTGTAACTAAATCTGTTTTTCTTCTTTTTCTTTAAGAGCACCCCAGGAAGACCAGCCCGGTGTTTGTGTGTCAGCTAATGGGGAACAAGAATAACTGCGTCAAAACTCTTTAACTCTAACACCTACATACTTGGTTGTGAGTGAGATTACATTTACACAAAAATGCTTCTACACATTCACACATATACATAGATGCCTCAGGAAAAGGAAAATATCTGAGACATAGAAGAAAGTCCTAAAACGATTGTGTTGATGGTGATGTCTAAAGGGCTGATGATCACTGACTGAGTTGTAAGATGTACGTGACATCCCATAAAAACAAGATATAGTAACAGTGAGATTGCAGCAGATATGATGTCATGGATCACCTCAGTATTTGACTTGAACTTTCAAACACCTACACAGACTCCACATTCAAAAGTATCTACTGATTTGATATGTTTAATATCTCTTAAACCACTAATCTTATCAATATTTTTAAATAACTCCAGTAAAATACTATTCCTCAGCTTTTCAGTGATGTGCTATGACTCATCTATGTTCAGTAGCTCCATAATAAATGTAAAAATACATCTTCAACATTAATTCCCCAATAAAACTGATGCAGTTTGATAACTGGCAGTGGTTGTGAGCACATTTCATCTTCAGGTACTGATATATTTTGCTGAAAGTGAGACACTTTCTTCAGATTTGCCTGTTTTGATATAATAACCTTTGGATTTATTCTGTCTTTTAATCAACATTTACTCTGAGTTTCACAAAGAACACAAAATCAAAGGATAATATGACAATAAATGGCTATAAATAATTCATTAAAGATTAAATGTAAGGAAGAATTTATTTGGAAGTCACCACAGAAGTAGTTTAAGATCATTAAAACTCCAACAGTATCATGTTGCACATGTGTTGTTTTTCATACACATATGCATTGTGTTTGTATGCCTATGGGCTGAAAACAAGTTAGGGTGTGGCCTAGCATTGCTCAAGTTTGAGAAAGGCGAGGCCTTCTGACATCAGCAGGTGAAACCTGTTTTCAGTTTGTGGCAGGAAATGATGCACGCACCAGTGTGTATGTTTTTGTGTATGTGGTGTTGTGGGTACAGTAACAAAACAGTCATTTTATCTCCATAGTGGCTTGTGGTTTAGACAATGAAGCTAAAAATTATGTGTATATGTAGCATTTTAAGTACTGTAGAATAAAAAACAAAGAAAAATTACACACTTTTTGAATATGTATAAAGTCGATCATCTGCCACAGTGATGAACAGGGTGCACTGACTGTTTTGACTGGCAGTTAAAGTGGTGGTTGGGCACAGCATATTATATAATGGGCACTGAGTCACTAGTTTGTTTATATGACACACACACACACACACACACAGGTCTATGCTGTGTGTGAGAGCAAATGAGACTAGACTAAAAGCGGTAGAGAGATGTACACACACACACACACACACACACACACACACACACACGGTTGGTGAGTCAGTGAGGAATGCATGCTATGCAAGTATGAGCTGAGCTGAGTGCACAGCATGAGGACAGCAGCTGGGACCCTTCATGCTGGTTCTTGACAAGTGCAAAGGAATGCACTGCTGCTCAGAACTGTCAGTGCAAGGACAATCTTGAACTTTGCTGTTTTTGTAGAGTGAAAACATTTATCACCTCCCATACACATAAAAGATACAGTCATTTAGCAAACATCTCTTATCTGTCGAAACAGTGTATTCAAGCATTTTACAAAGCAACTGTTTATGCCAATAAAATAGTAACAATACAGCTACCATCATCACTGCAAAAGTAGCATTTAGCATTGAGTTCAGTTTAATGACTTTTAGATTTAACTCTATGAAGAGCAGACACCAAAGAAAATGTACAGCAAATGACTTAGTGGCAATTATATGCAGAATAAATAGGCCTCAGATCATTGTTATCAGACTTTTACATTATTGAAGTCATTGTTTGCCTATCTATCTATCTATCTATCTATCTATCTATCTATCTATCTATCTATCTATCTATCTATCTATCTATCTATCT
>JAPSES010000144.1:16120332-16140735 GCA_029822895.1 Maxillicosta whitleyi
GAGTGACAGGGGAATAGCGAGCGAAGACGTAGTCAGGGCCAGGCGTGGGTCGGGGGGAGGAGGCGAGCAGACAGACGATGAGACGAGCAGAGGTCGAAATCCAAAAGGGAAGGTCTTACAGTCAGGGGTCGAGGCAGGTAGCGATCAGGTAGGAGTCCAGGAACGAAGCAAAGGTCAAACACAGAAGATCAAACAGAACAACGTTGGAAAGTACTGAGTAGGCAATGACAATCTGGCAACTAAACAGTGAACAGGACAGAGTATATGTAGAGGCCACCTGATTGAGAACACCTGTCCCAATCAGGTGGCCATGATCCGGAATTAGGTCAAGGGGCGGGGCACAGAGGTGACAGGTCAGGCCAAGACAGGCAAAAAACACACTAAACAGAACAGATCAGGGGCTTAAACTAAGCAAATCATGACATCCTGATCCTTTTCTCCATTGTATGTCAATGCCTGTTAGTATTTTTTTTTTTACTCTGAAAAGCAGGGAATTGTTTTGCTCTGATTGTTTTTGTCTGGGTTAGCATCGTCTGATAAAATGAAAATGTCTTAATGTTATTCACTCCCCACTGTTGTTCATGAAGTGAGACTGAATGAGCAGCTGGAGCTCTCACTGACAACACGTGCACCGGCTCTATCATCATGTGGAGTGCATAAGTTTCAGTGATGTCTTCAGTCTGTTTTAATTGAGATACATGCAAAAAAAAAAAAAAAAAAAAAAGGATTTCTAAACGTACCTCAGTGAACTGGGGGTGAGTGTTTAATTGTGAAATTGGATTAAACCTTACCTGCTGAGTGAACTGTGCTGTTGCCTAAAGCGAGACTGGGACGGCGGAATGAGAGAATGTTAGCAACCAGTTGGAAATGTATCTGTGCAAACACATTTGTGATCTGTATGAGGGGTTGTACAAGCCATAATCCATTCTGGTCCTCTCACATGCATATATCTTCTCTCATACACACATACATTGTCCTTTCACATGCATATATTTTCCCTCTTGGACATACATGTATTTTAAGACTCTACACAATTGTTTAAAAAAAAATATCCTTAGGTTTTTAGTAACAAGTTATACATCAAACCATAGGAAAAAGTTTTTTTCTTTCATAAATTGTTCGCATTTTAATGTTAAACTAGTTTTTGATCTACAGACTTCCAAGTGCAGACATTGATTCTTTTGCTCCTATGCACTTCAATGCTAAATTTCTCTCACTACCATATTCCACTAACTCCAAATTCATACAATTACTGCTTATTCACTTCTGACTGTCATTCCACATATTATACATCAATACGCTCACATGACCCTCCCCAGATCTGACATGCAGGTATGAGGTACGGTTTTGGATTGACAGCTGTCACGGTTAAAATAAGGATCCAAAAGTGGAGTTGAAAGAAAAAGCCCTTTATTGAGCAAAAACAATAATAAAATAAACTAAGACAACGAACAGCAACAGAGGACGATGTGGTGAAACCACATGGAGGGTCCGGTAGACGTAAGAATCCCCTCGGCTACTTCTCGGGGAGGATGCTGGCGGTACCCGTTCCACAGTGGGAGCAAGTACGTGGAGAGACGAACGAGGATGAGAGAAAAATAAACCGACAAGGTAAGTGAGGAAGGAGTGCACGTATATAGTGTGTGGTGATGGTGACAGGTGTGGGGAAAAGAAGAAACAGGTGGGGTGAGTGGAACCAATATGAATGGGTGTGACAACGGCAGTTTATGTGAGAGGTGGTGTCTCAGTGAATCGAACTTAACTGACTCACGTGTTTCATCCAAAGGAGACATGTGAGACGCACATGCACACAGGGAACACGATGCTGACAGCTGATTGGCTGAAATGTCGTAGAGTACAGAGGCTTGTATGTGAGTCTACTACTACTGCTATTACTGCTATTACTGCTATTACATTGAATACTACTACTATTACTAATGGTGCTTTTCCACTCCATGGTACCAGCTCGACTCGACTCTACACGGCTCTTTTGCCTTTCCATTATGAAAAAGGACCTGGAATCTGGGGCCTGATACTAGTTTTTTAGTACTGCCTCAGTCGGGGTTCCAAAACCCTGGAGCGGATACCAGAACGTGATGTCACAACACTGCAGACCACTGATTGGTCAGACCGTTTTCTCTGTGTCACACAATTTACAAAAATCCAACGCGGAAGTAAGACAGTGAATAGCGAAACATGAATCCACATGATGACAGAACAAAACTACACCATAGACGGTCACGTAGATTCAGTCTTTGGTGGCGGACATAAAAATCCAGATGAAAAAATACGCAACAAGCGAGTTTTCGGCAACTCTCTGAGCAGACGACACAGAAATAACGCGCCGTGTAGGAGTAACGTGTCGAGCCAAGACGAGCCGGTCCCATGTAAGTGGAAAAGCGCCATAAATTTACGACTGATAAATTGGGATTCTCTTTTTCTGTTTCTCTCTCTCCCTCACACACACACACACACACACACACACACACACACACACACACACACACACACTGTAAGGTTTTCAAAATAAAGCCTCATTAAAAATGTTAAATAATAAGGATTAATAATTATATATATAAACTGCCAAAAATATAGCAACAGGTGGAAGGTAGCGTGATGGGTGACAGTTGGCGGCATGGGAAACAGAACAAAAGCGTGAGGTCCCACCCAACGCTGCTTTCAGCTTGAATTTTATTTTTAATCTCATGCCTATACTTTTTATTGCTTCCCTGCTGTAATGCTTTAATGTTTTACATAAAGCACTTGAAATGTGCTACATAAATAAACCTGCCTTGCCTATCTGTGAGTCGATGCACTGGAGACCTGGCAGTAATGTGTGGAATGGAACATAAGCACAGGTGTTGTACGGTTTCTGTCCTTCAAGGATACAGTTTTTTTTTTACATAAAATAAATCAATAACTGTCTTTATCTCTGGCCAATCAAATGTGAGTTCAGTGGCCTTGTGGTTAATCTTGAAACTCAATTAAAACTGTTTATATATATATATATATATATATATATATATTGCTTTTTATCAAGAAGAAGAATGAAACATTCATTCCAACCAGGCTGATTTTTCATATTGAGAACAACCAAGGACACTGTGAAAAAGTTGTAGTGCTTTTTGTATTTTATTTTCCTTTTATAAAATATTGTCCTGATGTTTGTATGTGTAGACATATTGTAGTGAACTCTAACACTGGGGGAGTGCATGTCAGGAATTCAATATGCACATAGTTGGCCCTGTAGATAAGAAAGTGTTGATTAAATTGGGTGCACCTTGATGCATACATTTACATGCTAATGAGAACACAATATTCCCTGAAAGTAGCATACTGTAACTTCTAACAGATTTCACATTAAGACCTTGAAAAGGATGTTGACATAAATATTTGCCTTAATTAATGAATTCAGGAGCATAACTGATTGTCTTTAATATGGAGCATTGTGGTGATTGTAGCTACTTAAATGAGTCGTGTTTTATTCATATTCATTAAAGCGAAACTTTTGCTTAAGAACACATGCAAAGGTGACCATTTAATAATCAATTCTTAATGATAACAATAACTCATCAGGATGTTATTTTACTTGTTTTCTACACATCTCTCTTTGTTGATTCCCCATCATAATCATATTCACTTCTTTCTATAGAGCTCCAGGAGCGAAACATGAATCAAATTTTAATATTAAGATGTTTCTCAAAATGAGACCCCAGGTGCCACATTTTCTACAGCTGCTGATAGCTCATGGGATGACTGTTCATCCTCTTTTATATTCTGTCCATCCCCTTTTCAATAGTTGATGGTGCTGTGGTAATGTTAGAGCACTCACTGCCTTTTTCTTCTTTTGTTGCCAAAGATATATTTTACTTTGAGTTTCATGATACCCACTTTTAATTCTTTCTACTCCATATGCATGTGTGCAGGGGACGAAAAAAAAAGTGGATGGAAAGGAGAAGAAATAGAGTTAACAGGTGGTGATGAGAATAAAGGCGAAAGAGGAGACAGAAATGGTAAGGAGATGATCTGGCACTGGCTGTCTGCCAACAACTGTGGAGCAGAGAACTGAGGAATGAAGTGGAGCTGGGGAGCAGAATGGAGTTGTGTAGAGCAGATTGGGTATTAAAGTTGAGAGGGAAAAAAACTGCAAGAAAACGATGAGGGGATGGGAGGTTAGGAGAGGAGAAAAGCAGAAGGGACTGATGGGAATAGAAAAGAGGAGGACATGTGATAAGATGATGAAAGGGGGGGGGGGGGGCAGACAGATTTAGGTTATGTTCACAGGACATTTTAACAAGTCAAAACAAGACAAGATGACACTATATTTTGGAAGTTATTTCTGTAAAGACATGACCAGTTTGTGATAGCCCATAAATAGGGATGTCCCATAGGCTGCATCAGTTTCATTCTGTTTTTGTGTCCGGATCCAGATAAGACTCTATTTTATTTACCCAAAAATCCGTCAATAGTATTTGCTCACTATTATTAAAATTATCATGACTTGATCAAGAGCAGTTACTGGTCACACAAGCAGCTACATGAGTGGAAATGTATTCAACATGAGGCAAACATAGGATAATGTTAGCTTTTTATAAGATTAGCCTTTCGTAACGTTAGCCTTTCATACCGTTAGTCTACTCACACAGTGTAACTAATGGCGACAGCATCTCTTCTCCTCTAAATTTGCAGTCACACGGTAGTAGTTCAAAACGGACGCATTTCATCCTTCAACAAGACATGCAGTGACCTGTCAATCAAATGGGGTGGCACTGGCATCTGAGGTGTCCAGTTGGGTTCCAGAGATGCCCAGCCCTAAGCAGAGCCCTGGTTCTGGTAGTAAGTTAGCTACATTTTCCTCGGCATGACCTGCTCTACTCTGTCTCTGATTGGCTCATCACGTCTCAAGGGTAAAGTTAACCAATCTAATCAGTGAAGGTTTCAAGTACTAGCCAATTAGAGGCAGAGTAGGGTGGGTCATGGCTTCACCATCCTAGAGGGAAAAATGGGCAATTTGGCTCAGATGCTACTGAATGATGGACATCAGGGGGATTTAGAAGTGACTGGAAATTAAGTATATACTCCATACATGCCCTGGACTACATGACTGATGAGAGGTTGAGTGTGGACCGTTGTTTGCACATGTGCATTATGTCACAAGGCCCAATGACAAATCAGCTTCCTGACGTTGTTGCAGTTACTGGTAATCTCAGTGATGAAAATGTCAAATTTCTTTCGTTTTAATTTATACTGTGCATTATACAAGTATTGGAGTAGAAGTATGCAGTTGAGTTAAGAAATGTAGTGACACAAACACAAATAAATAAAGTACAAATTATCTTAAAACATACTTGAGTACAGTAGTGAAGTATGAATACTTTGTTACTATACAACACTGGTCCCTGGTCTAATTCTTGTCCAATAATGAAATAAAATGTCTTGTGATTCTGTTATTGTTCATGGGTTTGAAATTCATGAAATGTCTGCATTAATCATAGGTCAGTCAGTTGAAGGACTCAGTGTTGTATGGTGGAATGGCCTCCTAGGGTACAGTAAATGGAAGACAGCCACCGTACGTTAGATCAGTTACACACAGGCTCTGTTTATGTGAGCTGAAATGTGGCACAATAATGACCACCTTTCAGTAAAAGCACATTCTCCCATGGGTTCCTTCTGTTTTCTTCAAATACATGTACGCTCATGTTATGTCTCATTTTGATATGTTTTTTGAACTGTTGATACCATACAGCCCAGTTGAGTTAAACGGATGATGGTACTTTGTAAGATTTATTAATGCAAAGGTTATGTGTTAAAATACACAACTTTCCGTTTTATTATGAGTCTTTTAATTGCTTCTAAATGATGTTTTGTAAATAAAGTGCATTTTTAGTATGAATCACCACAAGAAGATGACATAAACTATGGTGAAATCGTTATATATTTTGTTGCAAATAAAAATGTTGTTGGTTTTTTTTTTTTTTGTTTTTTTTTAAAGGGAAATAGTAGATGGGCAATTACAGTTATCGGCACAGTTTTACTGACCAAACACTGGTATCAGCCGTTTTAGGGCTTACTAGCTGACACTGAATATTGAAAAAATGATGATTATCTGCAGTTCATTGTGAAAGGTTCTTTTAAATACAGTACTATGCAAACATCCACACCCACCTCTAGGTTTGTTGTTTTTGCAGGGTTTAAATGGATTCATTTCTCATTCTTCAGATATAACAATAAAATACAGGAGATATAAACAAAAAAAAAATATAGACTCTAAAACTAAAAGGGACTGTGTAGTGTGACCTCTGACCCAGCAATACAAACACTTAGAAACATGGACATGGATTAAATGAAACATGGTATAAAACATCAGAAAATGAATGCAATAAATCTCATATTGTCTGAACAAAAGGGTTAAAGACAAGTGCAAAACTTTTTTTTACACAAGTTGTTTTGTCTGAAACCTTTGTTTTTACTGCTATACATACATCATATATATATACAGATTGAATTTTGATTATTTTGACTTTTACACAGTACTTTATTTTATCACTAAATTAGATGAATGTGATGCATTGTGTGCATATGTATATGTATGTCGTCCCATTTTGCTATGCATGATTTGGGCTGCTGCTTAATGCATTAGAGATGAATAATACAAACTTAACTCTAATTCCATGTCATTTAAATGCATGAAAAATTATAAATGAATGGCATTGTAAACATATACAATACTTCTTTTTTGTAAAATTCAAACTTCTTAATGATCATTTTAGTAATAATCCAATAAACGGAGCAACTTTTAATTCCTTAAACATTAATCAAAACAAGGATATGATGTTGTCCTACATCAAATGCATCATGTTCACAACAAAATGGCCGTTTGGTTTTGGTGATTCTATCATTTGTGCATCCAAAGGTAGTGCAGAAGTTTGGGATTTATGACCATTTCAGAGTTTTTCAGGTTTGCTGGGTAGAAATTATTGACAATACAGTATATAAACAAATATAATTGTAGGCTGGTGCCGTTGCCATATTTAGACATTTGGGTCCTTTAAAGAAAGCAGATAATGCTCAGCAGTTTTTCCTCTCACAAATGCTGTTGTAGTCGGAGCAAATATGCAAAACAAAAAGCTCTGTCTATGCTTTAAACAGCTCATTTATTTTCTATAATGAAGATTTCTGCATTTCTCTTGCATATAAGGGAGAATAACTAACAAGAAAAGTAAAACAATGAAACAGAAAGTAGTATCTGGATTGGCCAAATTGTTACTTAAAGTTCTGCTATCAGTATCAAGCAGGGATGTTGCAGTTAGCATGTCCCATAGACCAAAGGTAGCAAAATAATTCTCATTAGTGTCTAATATGTAAGGGGCAATGCTCATATTTTTAAGACAAATAGCAGGATTTCAGAAGCATTTTCCAATGATTTGGGGGAATTAGTGTCAAAATAAAATGTATATTTGTACAGTTTTTCACTTTTGCTTTTCAGAAACGTGAAAAAATGGTGATTTTTGTTGTTAAATTACCTGAAAACTGAAGCTGTGCCAATGACTTCATCAGAGATTCAGTGAATAAACATGTTTCCTCACATTTACAGTTATATGTATGAGTTTTTATTCAGCTACGATACAACTCACCTCATTTCAGTGTTGAATATGAACATCAGACGTACATTGTGTTATGTTTGTTTGCTAAGTTGCAAAATCACCACTTACAATGTTTACCCTTAAACTGAACATTACATAGATGATATCTTTGAGCAGGCTAATTATATGTTTTCTTTGAGGAGTCAAGTGTAATTGCAGAAACAAAAGCAGACGCAAAATAGGCAGCCACAAAGAAAGTCGTCCATTTTTGTTTTATTTTATTAGAAAATACCCACACACCATAAAAATTACATGTACAAAACTATAAGATTTCAAATTGCTTTATGTACAGATACAAAAGATAAAGCCCAAAGAAAAAGTGAGGGGAACACAGTAGGGAACGTGAGTCCAAGCATTTTTAGGAAGGGGTGTTACGTCTGGGATGAGTCCAAAGGTTTAAGGTTCTCTGCCTTTTTGTTCTTCTAACTTACACCTCTGCAGGAAACTGCAACAACGCCGGTGATATCAATAGTGACTCTGGGCAACGGCAGTGAGGAAAATTACGTGCACACATCCACACACGCACACACACACAATATAACGCCTGTAAACAACACAGCCGCCTGCATGACGCCTCTGTCTAAGCATGACAGTGGTGATATTAATATTCTCATTATTAATCTAAAGGGATGTCTGTCAGAGGATTTCAGAGATGCTGTTTGATAGAAATAGAACATGAGTGTGAGAAATGACCTGCTCTCAATCACGATGTGTGCACGTAATTAGCACTCCACAGCGATAACAAATCAAGTGATAATGAAGAGGCCGGATGGTAAAAGTGAAGGTGGTGCATTCAGACATAGTCACACAGCGTTTCTCTTCACATTAAAATACTCCAATTTTCAATGTAGAACTCAGATATTCATTTTGTAATCAGTGAGGACAGTGTCAACGATGATGATGATGACGAAGGGCAAAAGTGGCAGATAATATCACTGGGGGTGACGACTTGAAACTGACATAATTTGGCTGTCTGATACCCTGCTACTTTGTTTTACTCCGCTGTATCTGTTTTTTTTTCTTGACTTCAGACAAGTACCTTCTCTCCGGATCGCTGGGTCTGAAACAGAAGAAGAAGAAGAAAAGAGGACAATTAGTATGGTTTTATTTTACCGTGAAATGCTTACACCACTGTGGTTTGTCTTTGTCTCAAAAGAAAGTGTTTACTGTCGTGAAAATCACTGGTAATGACTTATGGGGGTATGGATTAAGACAGTAATTTGCAGGTCCTTAGACAAAAGTTGTAATTATGCATTGAATATTTAAGTAAGTAATAATACAATATGTCTGGAGATTTGGAAAAAAAATATTCATTCATTCATTTTCTGAGCCCTCAAGTAGGTTGTAGGGAATATTTCCCAGCTGCCAATGAATGGTGGTTGTTTACATCCTGGATGTTACTCCAGTATAAACCAGTAAGTGCCAGTATATGTCACCTGACATACACAAAACCTGGGGCGCCAATTGTGTTGAAGATCCTGGAAGCCCTTCAGAAAATAAATTCTTTATAAATGTGTCATCAGAATCTGGAGTGGGGGGTAGTGTAAAAGGACTGAGGGTATAGGGGTGTGTTTCATAAGCGCCGTAACCACCGCAACTGAAACTTAACTTTGGATGTCCGACTCTCAATGCGTTTCTTTTACTTATCTAACACAAATTCTTCACAACTTCTAACCTATAACCACTGGGCCTCATGAATTTGTCATGTTTCCCTTTTACAATGCCTCAGCACATGACGCAACTCCATGTCTTTGGATGGTGGGCGGAGCCTGGAGTAGTCAGATTCAACTGATGTAGTCGCACCAAGAACAATTAAAAAATAAATAAATAAATAAAAGCATCACAAATCTAAAATGTTTTCAGCCTTGACCCATAAAATCCCAGTGCTACTTTTATGGCACGGTCAAAATAAAATGTTCTGTCTATTTAACCTTACTTAAATGATTTATCACCATTTATTATAATATTATCCTGCCTATTTTGCTTTTTTTTTTTTTTTTTTTTTTGCAAAAATCAGGAATCTTCCCTTATTTAATTCACTGATCATGTACTTTAATTAAAGTACTGGTATTATATTCTAGGCTTATTTTACCAAAAACACAGAAAACTTGACTTTTTCAGTAAAATCGATCATTAACTGAACATAAGCCCACTGTCATTGGGCTTTACTGGTGAATCAATGCTGTAGAAAATGACAGTGTTTCCATGGTAACTACAGAGCCTCTGAACGTCCATCTGATGTCCATGAAAAGATGATAAACTGCATTTTACACCAATTATATAAAAATGTATTGATTAGGTTTAGTGGATCAGAAGCTATTAAACATTTTCTTCAGTAAATGCTTTTGGTCACTGGTGGATATTTGGGTTTTTATGGGTTAAGTAAAAATTTAGCCTGAAGCCCATATAATTTAGTCACAAATTTGGTTCCTTATCTGAACTAACATGGGGTGAGTCAACACTAAGGCAGACAAATTGCCTTGGAGGCACTGCCAATGCTTTTAATAAGGGTCTGTTTTGCTGTAAAATGTTTAGCCAGATTGTTTGTATTTCTTTCTTTCTTTTTTTTGCAGTTCCTTCCATCTTTAACTCTTTACATCAGCTTAATAATGTGCACAGTGTATGGGGAAAGTGTTACTAATTAAAAATCCAGTAGTACCAGTGGGATGTCAGTTTCTCTGTAAGACAAATTAATAAATGCACTTTGCTAAGTGACTATGGATTTATGGAAAAACATGATGGAAAGCTATTGGCCATAGCACCATCCTTCTGCTTGTTAAAGTCCTACTAAAGTCCGACTGCTGGCCTCATTAGTAGTGTAATGCAAACATGCTAAATGATTAGTTGTCACATTCTAAGTTGTTCTCTTGGGGGAAACCTGATGCTAATTACAAACTGCTCACTCAGTTGATAGTGGAAACGAGTAACAGTCAAAGGATAATGGCTAAAAATATGTCGTGGTGTACCACTGTGACAGTAAAATTGTCAATTTATCAATATATTGAACACTTTTTTATTTAATTGGGACAACTTTGTAGAGAATATTACAAGCAGCAGTAAATAACTAGCAAACTGGGCGGTCAGTGTCCAGAAAACACCCTAATTATTGAACAGTGTAAACTACTTCAAAATACAGCAACATGTGGGTGAAACTGAATTGATTGTGCAAAGAATGTGTTATACATCAATATGAAGAGAGAAGAACCTGCAGTAAAAGAATGAAAACAATCCGCTGTTTTCGTTCCTCTTAAAGTTTCTTGACAATTCTTATAATTTACAGCTTCAACATCTTGTAGATGTGTTGCTCATTATGAAATAGATGCAGGGGAAATATAATATCAGGTATTTATCTGAGAAAATAACCCGTGACAAGCAAAAATGTGGCTGATTTTAATGTTGTAACTGATATTTTCATTTTAGAGAGGTTTATAGGAGGCTTTATTGAGTCCATACTGTTCTCCCAGGGCAGACATTTACAGCCCCAGAAACCATCCTTCTGTTGAATTTATATTTTAACACACTCATTAAAGACCCAAACATCCGCCAGTGACCAAAAGCATCTACTGATCTAAAATAATGAATAACTATTGACCCACCAATCCTTTCCATCCATGTAATTAATTGGTGTAAAATACAGTTTGTCATCTTTCAAACACCCTCATCTTCTACAACATTGATTCACGAATAAAACCCATAGAGTTGGATCAATGACGGTGAATGGAAACACTTTGTTTATGTTCAGTTAATGGGAGATTTGACTGAACAAGTCATGCTTTCTTCAGTTTTCTCTCTTTTTGATATTATAACCCTCACCTTTAACCTGAGCTTTTATGAACATCTACATGATCACTCAATGAATTGCTGGGAAAATAGTGATTTTCATTGGAAAAATGGCAAAGGAGGAATATTTTTATAATAAATGGTAATAAATCACTTAGGAAAAAACATCATTTGGGGACTGACATAAAAGTAGCACCGTGTCTTCATATTTAGATGACAAATATATCTATGTTAACACTTGTTTTATTGTAATAGACAAACGTTTTCAGCGTAATATTTACATAAAAACAATTTAAAAGAGGCAGAACTCTTCATAATGATAGCATTCACAGTAAATATACTTCTTTGGAGTAATTGGTACTTAAATCAATATTCCTGGTCTTCTATGGGCATGTTTATTCATAATTTATCATCAGGAAGGGAAGGAGCTGATGCAATTTCAGAAATAAACAACTGTGGAGGATTGTTGTATTAAGTCACATATTAATCATCCATCACAGACTGTATAAATACAATTACCTCAGTTCTGATGCAAGTCACGGTGATAACATTATATACAGGAGTGGTTTGATGGAAATTAAATTTCCCAAGGACATGAGTAAACGTTACATAACATTATCCGTTGATGGTCATTCAAAATGAAACAACCACGGATAGACGAAAAGATGGGATTTTGCGACCGAAACAATAAACTACTAAAAATAAGCTTTTGTAAATCCACCTGGTCATCAGTGATCCGTTCAAGGTAGGATTGGGGTTATGTCTGAAGCATGGTTTAACGGAAGTACTATAGTTTTGAATGTTTTTAGCCACATTTTAAAGACAGACACTAGAATAAGCTCCCCCTCAAATGAAGTCTATTATGTGCGTTCAGATTTTGGAGTCCCTCTGTTATAGATGTAATTACAAATGCTCGACAACATTTCCCCGAAATGGGACGCTATTAGAAGGTTAACTTGTCTTAAATGCCTTAAAGAAAGAGATGAATCTTATATTTAACACGGAGTGGAAATTCTTGACAGACCAGCCCTATAAACACAAGAAAGAGCAAACCAGACAGCCCTCAGCTCAATACAATCATGAAACAAATTGAGCATTTAGCAGCAACAAAAGGCTACCAAAATCCACTAACTCCAGGGCTTTGTCCAGCCTGACATTTTAATACAAAATCCCGTCTCACAATACTAAACTTCACTCTGTTACTTATGCCACTGTTGTGTGCGTAAAGTGCTCAATCCGCCGATAAACCAATAGAACACTGACGCACACTTTATAACGCCTAAAAGACTGCTGCCTTCATATTCTGCTCACTGAAACCTTACGATCATCTTTTACTGGTCCTGTATAAATAAATTGCATCAGCATTTCCAGTGTAAGGCAGACAAAAGGGCCAATCTGAAGCTAAAACCTCAAACATGCACCAGATTTTAATCCAACACCATTCTCATTTTCTCTCAGTCTGCAGAAGGAAATGGGATTCTGCTGAGCTACATATGGGAAGGTGCTAATTCAAAGTCACTCTATACTCCATGTCACTTTACCTTCAACACTTTGCAATTGTGAGACCTTTTTTTTCCCCCCCTCTAACCACATACCCTATATATATATTCCACATATACGTAGCAAATCTTGAGGAGGCTGGGGGGGGGGGGGGTATTACCTCTGTAAAAACAAACCACCACTATGTCCACAAGCATCTCAAAGCACTGAAGCAAACAATACATTAACCAAAAGTGATTAACGTGTTTATTCTTCTACTCTGCTAGAGGCAATTATTGCATTTTTTACACACCGCAACTTTTACTTTTAGTGGAACATTTTCATTTTGCTATTAAAAGTTTTAGTTTATAAGGAAACCACAGTTTTGTTTTGTTTGAACACTGGTCGTGTTCATGTTGTGCATTAAAAACACTTGGATAGTGTGTTCTTACAGGTCATTAAAGAACACTAAATAAAAAAGGACTGTTTGGTGTGTGCGTCGTTTGTTGAATCCTTTTACAGCCATAACGTTCTGACCATTAACGTGGTAATTAAGTGGTATTAATTTGGATTATCTTGTTACAATGGGACCTGTTAGTGTGTAGGATTCAGGTTGTAACGGTGTCATGGTGTTACCATCAGTCGTGATTTTAAACATCATTGTTAGGGTTGCCAAAACTCATCTTATACAGTACAGTAGATTAACAGCGGAACTAAAGACATGCCATTATGCACTTCAACAAAAACAACGGTACAGAAGTGTTGCATTCAACATCCCATGAGTAAAAATGACAGAAAAGGAGACCTTCAGACCGAACATATACAATTGTAGAAAAAAATATTAGACCACCCTTGTTTTCTGCAATTTCTTGTTAATTTTAATGTCTGGTACAACTACAGATACATGTGTTTGGAGAAACATAATGATAAGAACAAAAATAGCTCATAATAGTTTAATTTCAGAGCTGATATCTATCCAATTTCCACGTTTTCTTGATAATAACTAACGTCACTTCAGTTGTTACATCAATATCTATGACATTCTACTGACAAAAACAGTGCTGTTAGTTTTTTCCATGTTCTCTTTTCTGTCTGTTTTAGTCATGTGATACACACAGGAGTTAGTACCTGATTGCACAACCATGTCACATCTGCCACCAGATATTAGTGTTCTGTGTTTTGTCTTGTCTTGTCATTTCCTGTTTTATTTTGTTAGTCTTCCTCTTGTTTCATGTCTGGTGTCTGGACTTCCTGATCCCTGTCTTTTCCACTTGTGTGACTACCTGACCCCGTCCTAATGTGTTGCACCTGTGTCTCATGGTCTCCTCCTCCTGCTCTGTGTCTATGTTGTCCTGTTGCCAATTTGTAATCAACCTTGTGTGATTTCAACCAGCATTGTTTTTCCTCCCTCATCTGCCTGTTTTTGAACCTGGACCACTCGAGCCTTGTCGTCTTCTCCCCTGTCGGTACCTCTGCCTGATCGGACTGACCAACAGTTTTTTGAACCACAGTTGTTACAGTACTCTGCTCATGCTCAACCCTTGTCTGTTTGTTCACTGGCCTGTTGGACTTAGGGTTAGGTTTAGGACTATACCTGTCCTGTGACTGGAGCCAGCCTGTTCCTTGTCGGTACTGTTGTCGGATTATCCTGTCCACCTGGTTGTCGAACCCTGGCCTGTTTCCCCACTACCGTTTTTGGATCACCCTCTTGGGCTGAAGAGTCTGCAGAACTGATTTTGGATGAAGTCCTGTTCTGACCTTTTCAATAAAGTGTTCTACTATTTTGATCCTAACTTTATTGTCTACTTCTACATTTGGGTCTCCAGTTCTGCGTTCGGGCGTGACAAATAATTATTTTTGATGGTCTAATTTTATTTCCAAGACTCTGCATGACGAAAGAATATAAAAACGTTGATATGGTTTCATACCCAGTCTGGTACTGGAAAGACTATAGTGAAACTCGTTTGTGTGATATCTAAGCAATTTTGCGATTTTCAAAGATTTTGAAAACGTTTGATGCAGGCTCACTTTCAGTTCTATAGAGTTTGCATTCGCTACCATCATCTATGCAGCTTCAGGCTACCATTGCATAACCATTCACAACAATCTGGCTGCATGGCTTTGGTAGAGTAAGGCCATTCCTCTCCAGGAGCTCAGACTGTCACAGCAGCTTCGGGATAATGAACTTGGGAATTGATGCAGTAAACACACTGTGTTTGCTCACAAGGCAAACTGCATAAAATAGTCTGATGCTTCACAACAGTGGGAGACATAGAGGAATTAATAATGCATGTCAAGTTAAACCCATAACACAAAATGATCATAGTAATCATGAAACCGGGATTATTTCTCTGATAATTGTAGCACCAAAGTCTGTGATCGTTACATCCCTACGGTGGAATATGTTATCGTAAATGAACACTTAACCCTCGAAGTTGGTGTTCAAAAGAAACAAAATGGGCAAAACAAAAATATGGATCTGAGCAACTCAACAAAGATGAAGTGGATGATGAAGTACCCAACAAAAGTATCTAAAGAACATTATTACCACCTGTTTAATATTGTCTAGGTCCACCTTTCTTCCACAAAACAAGTTCTGCCTCCACCAGATCTCTGATGGTCTGCTGTGGTATCTGGACCAAGACATTAACAACAGATTCTTGAAGTCCTGGAAGTAGAGAGGTAGACCAGATCAGATCACATGGGCCAGATTTATTTGTCCAACACCTCCAACAGATGATCAATGGTCCTCAGATTGGGATGTCCTTACTTAGTCCATTTTTGGCGCATTTCCACTACATGGTACCGACTCTACTCGACGCTACACGGCTCTTTCCCTTTTCCATTACAACCACCTCAGTCAAGGTTCCAAAATGTTGGGACCAACACCAAAATGTAACGTCACAACACTGTAGACACTGATTGGTGAGACAGTTTTTCTGTGACCCGCGATTTACAAAAATCAGATGCGGAAGTAGACAGTGATACATACAATAGCGATACATGAATCCACATGATGACAGAACAAAACTACACCATCGACGGACGTCAAAATCCAGACGAGAAAATATGCAACAAGTTTTCGGCAACTCAGACAACATGGAAGTAATGCGTCGTAGAGTAACGAGTCGAGCTGAGATGAGCTGGTCCCATGTAAAGTGCAAAAGCACCACAGGAATACCGAGTAGAGTAGAGCCGGTACCATGTAGTGGAAAAACAACATTTTAGTCACTTCTAATCACTGCAGACTAGGAACACCCAACAAGATCTGCAGTCATGAAGATACTCTGACCCAGTCATCGTGTTACAATATGGTCCTGGTCAGAGTGACCCAGTTCCTTGTGGTGCTCATTTTTCTGCTTCCAACACATCAGCTTCAAGGATTGAATGTTCACTTGCTGCCTAATATATGGAACCCAGTGAATGGTAATGAAATAATCAATATTATTACCACTTCTCCTGTCAGTGTCATAATGTTATGGGTCATTATGGGGTTGATCAGTGTATATACATTGGAGTTCTATCTTCTGCCCTTCAATGCTACTACAAGTTTTCTAGATCTGCAACGGTCATATATGCAGATGCCAAAAAAAAAAAAAAAAAAAGATTGATATTACATTGTGATGCATCAAATGTTGTACAATGATCTTGTGAGTAACTAAATCAATGTGCAATTGTTCATGACACCTGTGTTGCGCACTCCAGTAGCACAGGTTTCTGAACCATAAACTCACAGTTATACTCAATGACGAGGTGCGCCACATGGTGTAGATACGACCGTTTTCATCCCTGAAATAGAGTTTACAGTTTGGAATTTGGAAAACATTGCTACAGCCATTTATATGTAAATTGCCCGAGGTATTTTCTATGTTGCTGTATCATTTTGTAACCTGCTGAATCGTGCTACCCAATTTTTCCTTTTCTGTTTTTCATTTGTTTGCATCTGTTTCCTGAGGAAGGTGTACCATGCATCAAAGAGTTCCAGTTCTGTGCCACTGATGAGTTGCAGGTAAAGCCTGTGCGCAGCAGAAAGGAGTGAGAGGGGTAGGGGAGCTTTAGATATATGAACTGTATATATCAGCTAATGCTGAGTGGTAAATCTGCAGCATCCAATTATAGCCTCTCATTTGTGACCAGAGCTGCCGCACTCCCTCTCTCCTACGTCTTTCCCCATCTCCCTCACATTCACATGCTTCTACGTGACACACACGCTCTTTTGAGTCCGACACAATTGACTTTTACAAGTATGTGTATCACAAAATGTCAGTCAGTTCCGGTTGCTATCATGTTTAATATTTAACATGGTTATAAATATAATTGCAGCTCCTTCATTTGCATTGCAGCCTTTCGGTGCAGATTAACTATTATTCTGCTGTCACGAGAAGAAGTTTAAATCAGTTTCAGTGCCACGTTGTCGTTGCAGATGTACACTAACACAACGAAAACAATGTTAATCATTCAGTAAATCGTTAGCTTCGTAACATAATGGCCTAAGTCATATTTTTTTCAGGACATAGTCAATGCTGTGAAATGCAGCAGCAGTGTAGGATACTAAAGTTACACAGATATCATAATTTGGCCAAAAATATGATAATTATGTTATGAGGCAAATTAAATCTATAATTACACCAGTGCAGAACTGCTTTCGTTGTTGTTTTTTTTTTTTTTTATTTATTTAACACAGTACATCTTTGTCAGAAGCAGAGTGCTTTCTCTTTATCCAAATAAAAATTCTGGACTTTTTCAATACTGCAGTCCCCCCCCCCCCCCAAGATCTTGACTGTATCTGCTTTCATACTTGGGTTCCTACTTTTTCGGTTGAGATTGTACCTGTTGTGTGTAGTAGAAACGTAAAATTTTAAACCATTAAGGCCCAAAGAGCGCAAAACAACAAAACAACCCACTGATCTAAGCTGTTTAATACCTGTTGATCCATTAATCCTATCAATCCATGTAAATAATTGGTGTAAAATACAGTTTATAATTTTTTCATGGTCATGAGATATGAGGACATTCAGAGGCTCTGTAGTGAAGTGGAAACTCTAGCATTAGAAAACATCGATTCACCAGTAAAACCCATGGAGTTGGATCAATAACAGTGGATGGAGAGATTTGTTTTATGTTCAGTTAATTATATCTTTACTAAAAAAAGTCACTTTTTCTTCAATTTTTCTCTCTTCCTGATATAATCTGTAAATGAAATCTGCGTTTTTAATAAACATCTACATGGTTAATGAATTAAATGTAGGAAAATACCAGATTTTCACTGAAAAAAAAACCAAACAAACAAAATACTGAAGATAATATTACAATAAATGGTGATAAATCACTTATGGAAGGTTAAATATTAGAGGAAAAAATCATTTGGGTACTACCACAAAAGTAAGTAAAGTCCTTATAGGTTAATAAATCTATAAATAAATGCATAATTTGCAATAAATTATGCTTTACTGACCAAAACATTTTCAAAACCTATGAAACAAAATCATTTGATTCCTGGGTAGTAAAACCATATTTATTTATTTATTTTTTTTTTAATATTCTTCATGTACAGTCATGGAAAAACTTATTTGACCATCAAAACTCATCAAGGAAACAAAGGTTGTGCAACAAGGTACTAACTCCTGTGTGTGTCATGTGACTAAAACAGACAGAAAAGTAAACATGGAATGTCTAAAAGCACTGTTTATGTCAGAACACTGACGTAGATAATGATGGAAGAACTGAAGTGATTTTGGTTTTTATCAAGAAAACATGGAAAATGGCTAGATCTGAGTTCTGAAATTAAACTACCAAGAGCTATTTTGTGGTTATCATTATATTTGTCCAAACTAATGTACCTATAGCATTAACATGAACCAGAAATTGAAGAAAATAAGGGTGGTTTAATAATTTTTCTGTGACTATTTCCTATCTTACAGTATTATGTGCCTTTTTGACTATACTCTAAAATTCAACTTCAATAGAAACTTTTTTCCATTCCACTTTATTAACACTTTCACAAATTCCAATTGTTCAACTGTTTCAAAATTCCTTACTTTTTCAGACTTTCAAGACCTGCTCTAACCCCCTGTAAAAAGGTGGATGCACCAATCACCGGTTCATAAAGTACTCGTGGATAGTTGAGTCTGTTTTGCTACTGACCTTCACGATCTAAATCAGCAGGAATGGAAACCAGGCTGAAAAAGCCCCAGTAGTGCTGCAATGTTTGGATGCGATGTACGAGCTTTAAAAATCCTACACCCGAGTCCCAAAAAATGGATTTATCGCAGTACACTTTGCAGATTTTTTGCAATAGTAAGGCCTTTTTTAGTATTCACTGATGTCGGTATTATTTTCCTATGCGTATGTATCTGGCAGAAGTGGACTTTTCACATTTCACAACACATTCACTGAGCCGTTTGCATACAGACAGACTTCACGCTGACGCTAACACATTCACAACAAGTCTTTAACGACTTCTCCAAACATGTGACTCTTAGAGATACCATCATTAATGCGAGGACACAGGATCCCTCGGCTAAAAGCTCTTTTAAATAGATCTGTAACCATTTGTAAGGGGAAACGGAGTCGCACAATAAACACACAATAAAATAAACCCCCATTGTGCGTATGTATACGTGCGTGTACCCTGTTGTGTCATCGTCTGTATTATTCACACCACCATGTTTCTTTCTGAGGGACCAAAGACACTTCACATCACAATACAGCTGGAGCTCAATACACACTGAGTAATCCTCCACACATCCCACTCGCTGTTCTCCATCTGCTTTCCCCTCTATTCCTTTTCTCATCCTTTTCATCTCATCTCCTCCTCCTCCTTTTTTAAAATCCTTGTCTTTTCCCTTTCTCTTCGTCTTCCTCTTACTTATAAAGCTGCTTATCTAATACTGCGTCTCTCCCCTGTTTCACTTTTCTTCCTAAAAGTTCAATTTGAGATGCCATTTTGGCGTGATACGATCGCCGCGTAGCATCCCTGCATACGAGGGAAAAAATGTCAACCTACACCAAACAAGCACGTGAATGCGAATGTAAAATTACCTCGCTAAGCCCTTACTCCTCCACTGTTTCTACCTCTTCCCTGTGTAATCTATTTTTAATCATCATTTCCCATCTCTACTTCCCACATTTTCCACATTCTGTCCTCCTTCCTTTTATTTTCTCTCACTTCCCTACTCTCTGATCCCTCTTCCCTGTGTTGGTCTTCCTCGTACCGCAGACACCGTTCACCTTGTCATCCTTTTGTAGGACACCCGTCTTACATCACAGGTCAGACGACACCGAGCTCGCACAAGTGTTTCGTACAGCAGGAGACACGCTCCTCACATTGTCTCTGTCTCTGTTGTCTTCTGAGTCTGAGTGTCGCTCAAACAGCTGGAAAACAGACTATATACAGGGGCGGATCTAGGGGGGTTTGCAGGGGTTGCAACCCCCCACCCCAACCCCCCCTTGAGCACCGTCCCCCCCAAAAAATGTGAAAAACGTCACTACTAGGCCCCCT
>JAPSES010000144.1:16140835-16158652 GCA_029822895.1 Maxillicosta whitleyi
CAATATACTAATCTTGCTATTGTTATGTTTGAATAACATGACGGGTAATAATACAGATTATAATAAGGTTATAATAAAGATTAGCATCTTTGCAAATAATTACATAATAAGTTTGTTATTTATGGCAATAATTATAATGGGGAATTCTATTTATATAGATCATGACGATCTGCCCAGACTCCAAAACCCCCCCTTGGAATTTACCTAGATCCGCCCCTGATATATAATGTGGACGAGACCCACCAGGAGAAGGGCAATTCCTAGAAATATATTCTATAAGTGCATTTTTGCAGGAAAAGGAGGAACATTTGTACGATGCACTAAGCATTAATATATGCATGGCCACGTCTAGCTGCATCTCTGCCAGATGTGTCATGCTGTTCAGACTGAAGTTCTACGATGGTACATCATGCATGCACCCACATGTACATCAGTCCCATACTATCAATTAAGTGTGGAATAACATTTACGGATTGACTTCCTCAAAGCCCTGTCCTTGCATCCTTAAATAAAATAAAGTGAACGGATGCTAGGAGCGACTCATAAACACAGTGATGAAATGGGCACAGATGGAAGCTGTCACAAAGAATGAAACCAGATCGTATTACAATTTACATGCCATGTTTAACTAAAGACGAGCGGTGTTAACATAAAATGTGTCTATTTAGTCATTACCAGATTATTTGTTGTGGATTTGGAGGCTGAAAGAAACAACAAAATTCCACTTCCACAAATCTATTGATCACGGAACAAATTATGGCAATGTCCTTCCACAATCGAGATGTTTACTAGCTTAAATATTTGGAGGAAAATGTAGCTTATGAAATGTTCCTTTCAAGTTCCACTACTAGTTGGGTACTTGGTTTTTGGTGTCTGGCACTTTGTCAGCCTTTTAGACCCAATAATTAAAGACAAATTTAGACATATTTTCCCCCAGGATATACCAAATGATGACCTCTCGCTCTGACCCATCCCAAAATTAATGAATTTTAATAAAATATTGGGACCAAAAATAGGACTATAATTGGGACATGAAAAGCTAACTAGGTGCATGTGATCTGGAAAACATGGCTTAAAATGCTCTTATATACCACAGTAAATAAAGAAACTGTGTTCAATTTGATGATCCTAGTGGTTTTTCTAATCCAAACATGCAGGTTTTTTCATGAATTGGCAGTCTCATTCTAGGTTTCGCGTGTAACCCATTGTGTATACTCATGTTATTGCCCATTTAAACACATATAAATCACGACGGATTTTGCAACAGCAATTTTTTTTGTGAAATACTCTGCCTCGCACAATTAAATTCCCAAAATGTTTCTGAGTGAATGAAAATATATTTGAAAAATAGTATCCTTTTTACCATGTTACATGCAGATTTTTTGTATAAAAATGTGTTTTATCTTTAAAAAAAAATTGTTTCTTTTTCATCTCTGTAAATATTTATCTTCAAAATAGGTGACAAAGTGCTCCCAAATATGCTTCATAACATTATTCTACATTTGGTTTGAATTTTTAGTCCCCATGTCTTGTGTTTAGGGACCAGTTTCACAGAAGCACCCAGTTGCGATTATTGACGACCACCATAATTCACACCAGACAGTAGGGGCTTGACGTGCCATAGGGAACTCTACACTTGACCTCAGTTAGGGAGGCGACAACATGAGAGGGAGAACGGTGCAATAAACAGTGTGAGGGAGGAGGGAATAGTGTGTATCAGTAATTCATCATCATCTTCAAGATGTCTGCAGTGCAAGCAGTAAGCCATACTCACTTTTATGAATGGAATATAAAGCCTGGATGTATTTCTCAAACTGACTAGGTGGATGTATTTTTCTGTAGCTCAGAGATCACAGTATAAATGGGGATTCTTTTTTAAGGTTTAGCACTAAATGGTTTATACAGAACCCTTTATATATTTTTTTTCTTTAAAAATATATATTTAATGACATGTTGAAATGATATGTTCTTAAGTCAATATCACATTTCAGTCTGATCTATGTTGTCACAGAAGAACAAAGGCGTTACCATTAACACAGCTGACATGCTGTTGTTATGAAGCATCCCAGAAGTCTTGTATTCATCATGTAATTCTACATGGTACAGTGATACCCTGCAGTCTGACACAAAGGCGTGTGTCTGGAATGTTTGATAATGACTTGAAAATAACAACACATATGGCACAGGGCTTCTGGGATACTAAGGGACATATATATGATAAATGTACCAGTGCCAGATGTTGCATATAAAATTAATAAGTGAAATAAAATCAGTCAATCTCAACCGTAGTGACCAAAACAAACAGTAATCTAATATGCTAACCATCTTTCCCCCCTGTGGTATCTTTATCCCGCCTATGCGACAAAATTCATAATCCTTTAGCGAAGAGTGAGGATAATACTGTAAATAGCTGCGAGGTAAAATGTATTTACTCCAGTTAGAAAGAAAAAAAAAAAAAAGAAAGATCCATTCAGAGTTTCTATCTGAAACGTCAAACAACCGGAGTCGTCTTCGTTCAGCCAATAGAGGACGATTAAACCAAAAATATCTGCAACCAGGGAAACTGGAGTTAAAAGCCAGACTGGTATTCTCCTCATTCTCCTCTTCTCCATCCTCAGCTGAGGGTACTTTATAATGCTACGCACTTTATAGAGCTATTTTTTCATATGAGATCTATTTTTAAACCATCCTTTTAGTGTGTGTTTTATGTTGTCTTTCTCTCCTCGGAGTGGATCAAACGCACACACCAGCTGTAAGCCACCGAGGACATGTGGTGTCTGATGTCCAGCCTTTGCAATCATTGAATCATGCTGCGGATGCTGTCCTGAGAGGACGTGTACATGGGTGTAATAGGTACATAATACGATAGAACTATGATACAAATGCCCATTATGGCCACTCCTGTACAGGCCCAGAAAAAGTGACTGATTCATGTGGTTCATTGCTGTCATAACTGAATGAACAATCATATTATATGTCATGAGATTATTTTGTAATGTATGTCAATTTTAGCCAGACAGCTGTCATTACTGGTCATATGTGCGACACCGAGTACTCATTCTGCAAACATACTGACGAAAATCTATGAGTTTCACTTTCTAGACTAAAAATACACCAGAAATCATCATGTTATGTCACCACTGTGTGGATATTGGAATAGTATAAAGCTATTGTTACTAGTAGTTGATGATGAATTGAAACATTTCTGGATCATTTAGACCAGGGGTGGCAAACTCATTTTAATTCAGGGGCCACATTCAACTATATATAATGTGTGGAGGGCCGAAAATGTCAAATAATGACATAATAATATATAAATAATGTCAACTTTTCCTTATATTATAGTGAAAAAAGTCAAATGACATAATGAAAATGTTTAAATCTACAAATTATCCTTTCAAACAATGTGATATCAACACTATAATCACTATTATGCTTTAGTTTATCATTTACACACATACATTTTAACTCACAGATCACATTGGATTGACAGATATGCAAAATATTTAGTAACAGGTGGAATATTATTAAAATTTCACATACTTCTTTTAAGAAAGTTCAGGTAATTCACTTATTTTTTTTTTGCAAAATTATATCTTGTTTTAGTTTAAACACATGGGGAAAAATGGATTGGTGACTATTTATAGGTTATTATGACAGTGAATTGGTCTCAATGTGGAACCTGAACTAAAATTATTGTTAATAAATTTTTGCATTTCACAAATTCATCCCAAGGGCCGGATCGGGCCCTTTAGCCGGCCGGATTTGGCCCCCGGGCCGCATGTTTGACACCTGTGATTTAGACATTTAGCCCCTTGCCGAATACAGCTGCTTTACTAATGTCATGACATTCTACTGATTTTTAGATCATTTTTGCGTTATTGACTGGAGGAACTGATCAATAGCAACATCAATAATCTACATCCAAGAGAATGGAAAAAAATACCATTAAACTATGCCTAATGTCACTAATTTGCATCATAGTTGAAATACAGTGGTGGAAAAAATATTAGACTGCCCCTGTTTTCTTCAATTTCTTGTTCATTTTAATGTAAAGGTACATTTGTTTGGACAATTATAATGATAGCAACAAAAATAGCTCATAATAGTTTAATTTCAGAGCTCATATTTATCCATTTTCCATATTTTCTTGATAAAAAACAAAATCACTTCAGTTCTTACATCAATATATTTGACAGTCAAATGCCTGCAGAATAAGATATTTTTAAAAATCTGAGTTGGTTGTACCTTCCAATATACAGAGAATTATTGACAGAAAGGTTTTTATTCAAAAGGAACATTTGTTTCAGAGCTACCACGTCTACTTCAAAACATTTTCTGCACCTTACAATGCAGTCAGATTTCAGGTTCTGTGGAGTTGAAAATTTATAAATCTAATGGAAAAACACACATAAACCAGTACATATGTGTAATTACAATAAAAAAACATTAGTTAATTAGAGCTTTTGCCATTTGTTTTATGATTAATCACATTAAAGTAAGATCATTTCTAAAAAAAAAAAAAAAAAATGGCAGCCCAGTGTAATTTACTATTTTGACTGTAAACATATTTGTGCAGTATAAGGTGTTAGGGTTTAACTGTAGTTTAGGTGTTGGGTTTAGTTTAGGATGGTCTGTACCTGTTTTGTTAGTTCTATTTGCCTTTGTTGTTGAAAATGCCATTACTGTGGGCATTGTCCACTCATTTGTAATAATACTGCACCTTAGTGATGCGTGGGTGGGGGTTATTTTCACACCCGCCCCAACCCAACCCATGAAATGTTACAATCCGTCCCGCCCAACCCGTGAGGAATTCCAAATCCGACCCGCAAAATATGACCTGCAGGAAAAAAAAAAAACTCGAGGGAATTATTATTATTATTATTATTATTATTACTATAAAGACAGGGCCTGTAGCGAGGACTAGGCCTAAGGGATCGTTCGTGTTTTTTTTATTATTATTTAATTTTTTTCCTACAGGTCCAGCGAGAAGGTTGGGGTGAAAGAGCAGAAATTGCATGACCATCCCTTACCGTCTAGGCAGAGAGCTGCACCTGGAGGCTGATTACCACCAATAGAACGCACTCCGGACTGTGCACTGTGAAAGGGGAAAACTGAGCACTCCTCCATCCCCCAGCATGCGCTGGCGTTGCTCCCGATTGTATGTAGGCCTAAATGGCGCCAGTGATTGCGCTTATATTTTGGTAAGTTAGTTGTGAAAATTGCGGATGTTGGGTAATTTTGACCCGCCCCACCCACACCTGCAATAACTAGTAAAACTGCTACCCAATCCGCCCGCCTCACGGGTTACCCGCAGATGTCCGTGGGTTATCGGGTGGCCCGCGCATCACTACTGCAGCTTCTCTGTGAATGTAATCCAGTGTGAATGTTTGTAAATTACAGAGTGAAACTTCCACTGTGAATTACCGACCCTATTCCAGTAGACAAACACATCCTGTGATAATATGCGATGTGTTTGAACCAATGTTTCTGTGATTTGGACTGAAGCATTTTTGTCTCTGAATCATGTTTTTTCTGGTTATTTCCAGGTCAGGAGGACTATAGAGAGTGGCTGGGGATGATAAATTCAGGTTTTTGGGTGGAAATTCAGGGGGCTCATGTTGTGATATTACAGCTATTCACTGAACAAATTTGAATTCTTAAAAAAAAAAAGACATCCCAAAACATGATGACATGGCTGACATGCATGACAGCCACAGAAAGGAACATTATTCTATCTTTCAACAGTTACCTGTAAGTGGTGAGAGCCTGTCCTTCACAGCAGAACCATGACAGAATGCCAGTCAAATCTAGTAAAAACAGGCTTTAGCTGTCTCATGTAAATGCACCACATGAAAAAATGATTTAATGTCCAAATCACCAGAAGTCTGCAGATTATACTAGTCCCCTTCACATACCAAATATAATTTATATCAATCATAACTGTTGTCTTTGCAGTTCACAGTGGTGGCCAAAATTAAAGTTTTTTTTAATTTATTTATTCCTGGTTAAAATACCTGTAAAATGAATAAAACTATCTACAAAATCACTATTATGTAAATTGCTGTTCATAATTGTGTTCCATTTTTCTTTTTATTCAGATTTTTAAAATCTTTTTTTTATTATATTCCTGTTGCACTGTTGGCTTTAAAGTCCTGCAGGTTCCATACGTATGTTTGCATGAACGTGTGGTTTTATGAAATCCGCCTCAAAAACACAAATTCAGGCAACAAACAGTCAAAATCCAACTGATTCATAGACCAGCAGCTTTGGGACTCTTTTCCTCTCCTCCGACCACGTTGTTTGCCACTCACTCTTTTCCTTTATAAACATATTATTTCAGTGTGTTTGTGTTGTGGGTGTACATCCACGTGTTTCAGAGTGAATTCATTAAACTAATAAGCAATTAAATAATTCCATTCATAATTTTCTTTCGTTCAGATTGCATAATTTAAAACCCTCTTCCGAAAAGTCATGCATATCTCAGATTCCCCCAGCTCGGAAATAACAACTTAAAAAGGTCCTGAATAGATTTGAAACATATAGAACTCTCTGCTGAAGCTACAGTGCATTTATTTAAGACACTCACGTCTGTGTACTGGCTTCCTGTCACTCAGGGAACAGACTTTAACCCTTTCATGCATGAATTATGAGAACCTTTTTATTACTCCTTAGGCCTGAAAAACACATTTTCAGAGTTTTTTTTTTTTTTTTTCATGTGGTTACAAAAATGTCCACTCAGCTACACCACGCACTTAATTTTTGAGGCAAAGAAAGATGCAGTTTAAACCCAATAGCCGAAAATGATATGAAAATATAGAAATAATAGCACGTTTAATGCTGCTAATCTGATATTTTCTCACATTTTAGTATTTTATTACAACACTATTATAATACTTTTTACTCACTTCTTGGAGATTATACGCAAAATGATGGTAATGATGGTAAAACAGCAAAGTTACAGTAATTGTTTGAACTGCAGTGTATGAGATGATGCACAAACGTCCACTGTGTTTGTTGATATGGAAATAAAACAACAAAATCCGTCAATATAGAAGAGTTCAGCTTTGAATAATTGTCCACTGTAGTGATTGCTATGTATGAAAGGTTAAAACAGCTCTGCTCATGAACAGCCACGGAAAAAAAATTATTAGACCATCAAAAACAGTAGTTATGCAATCAAGTACTAACTCCTGTGTTCATCATGTGACTAAAACAAATAGGTTTTATCAGTACAGTGACATACCTATTGATGTACGAACTGAAATAATTTTGGTTATTATCAAGAAAACATGGGAAATAGATAGATATCAGCTCTGAAATTAAACTATTATGAACAATTTTTGTTATTATTATATTTGTCCAAACAAATGTACCATTAGTTGTTGCAGGCATTAAAATGAACAAGAAATTGAAGAAAATAAGGGTGGTCTTAAATTTTTTTTCCTGCTTTGCGACTGTAAGTCTGTTCATGGTACCAAAGTACATCCAGTGTTTCCTGCAGAAACTTCCTGGGGGAGGGGGGGTCATCGTTATGGCACGGTGCTCCACGGATAGCGTACTGATAGCGTAGGACATACTTCTTTTTCGCACACTTTTTTTGTTTTTTGGAACGCTGGCAAGGCGGCGGGGTGACTTTGCTAAGGCGGCCGCCTTGGCTAGAAAGTCCTGCGGGAAACACTGACATCTCTGACATGTTGGTCCCGTCCGATCCATCTCTGACCCTGAGAACCTCAAGGTCTGGTCTTCTGCTGGTGCCCAGAGTCAACACTAAACAAGCTGTGATTCAGTTCCATGCAGCGAAATGTGAAACAGACCTCTGCTCTGACAATGTTTAAGTCCAGACTGAAAACGGTTCTGTTCTGTCTGCACTCTTCTCCTTTACTTTATTTTCAATTGTTTACTGTATGTGTTTTATTGATTATATTTTAATTGTAACTGTGTGTTTTTAACTTGTCTCTTTTCCAGTTTTTTTTTAAAGTCCGGTGAACTGCCCTGTGTATGAATGGCGCTATAAAAATAAATTTGCCTTGCCTTGCCTATTGGTCAACTCCAAGGAAGGTGTAAATAAATGATTATGTCTCCCCAGCCTGGGGAGTGGATAAATTCTGCAATATCAGACATCAAACCTGTGTCTGTGACTGAGACATCTCTGACCCTCATGTACAGGTAAAGTCTGCTCCTGAGGCTGTGGTGTTAGCTCATAACCATATCTTCTCCCATATTATATTCTCTGCTAGTATTCCGTCATTGCTCTGGGCAGGTGGGAGAAAAACAAGACTTGTCTGATAGGCAAAGAAAAAAAGAAATAGAGAAAGACTGTGAGGAGGTGCAAGGAACTAAACACTGAGAGAAAATAGGGTCTAACGGGGGTGGTGGTGGGGGGGGACATATCCCATACGTTGTTTTGATCGAAAACGAGCAGATCATCATCCGGGGTGGTACTTTAATTGTCTGGCTGAGAGCAATTAGATGGTGCTTGTTAAAGTGGTGGCCTCATTAAGTTACAGACCACTCACATTGAGAAGAGACATTGAAAAGTGGAAATGTGTCTTAAATGAAGGGGCAGGACCCAAAACTGGTGGACGGCCAAGGTGAGAGCCAACAGGTCACCATATGTCATGTTGATTAACGAGCTCAGGTCTTTAGGGTAAAGGAAATCTAATTTGGCTTCAGGTTTGGTTAGGTTAATGGGTTAATCAAGCGATTACTCACCTGTTTAAGTGAGCCTGGAGAGATGCGATAAAGGATGGTAAAGATCCACAAGGTCGTCACCGTGCACCTATCCAGTCAACAGCAGGAGGTTTGGCCCCAGAGCAGAAGTCGAACATAAAGATCAGACCAACAGACAGCGGACGCCTGTAGTCCACTTCAGTTTAGTCTGAAAACATTAATCCATGTGCGTCTTGGTCTGTATCCACTCCAGTTTTGGCTCCAAAGAGTCCAGTTCGGTCAGTTCTGTAAGGCTCAGACTAGTCCGGCTCAGTTTTTTTATGTTTGTGCTTTCTGGAAACCAACTTCTGATTAAGAGACAGTCCAGGGATAAACCACAGCTCCTGTTTATTTCAGAACGGTGCAGTTCAGTTCAGTTCACCAGATTTGCATGATTCCATGTAGAGAAGATCCTTGGAGAGGCAGACATGTTGAGTCCTCCGTGCTTAAGAGATTGGTTAATATATGTACTTATCCAGAGCCAGTCCCATCCAGATGTTTTGCTCTTGGCTTTTATTCTTTTTTTTTTTTTTTTTTTTTGTACTTTACCATCCAGATTGGGTGCATTTCTGTGCTTCCAATTTTTTTTTTTTGGGATTATATTTTCCATTGTTGTCTTTTATTAATGTACCTTCACTATCTTTCCATGCATGTTGATGCTGCTCCAGATAGTCAGGAGTTTGTTCTTATTTTCTATTTTCATATTCATGTATCTTATAGAGTTCCTTTTTTGTATTATCTACTCCTTCTGTGTGTAAGTCCACCCTGATACGGTTGTTGCAAAGTAAAAAAAAAAATCCACCAAAAGTGATGAGACACCAACAGCTGGATGTCAGTCGCATTTCATCTTGATGTGGTCGTCCAAGTCAGACATAAGAACCAGGTTAATCAGTAAAAAGTAAACCAGACAGTACAGGTCTATAACCCCACGTTATTCATGGAAACAAATAATGGGTACGGTAAACATGAGATACAGGGGACAGGAGATAGGGTCTTTTTTCTTCTGGCTTTTCAGTGGCTGTCCCTGGTGGCGCAATCCATTTTCCACATCTGCCACTCGGAACAACATCAGGGTTCTACGGAACAGAAAACAAGGGCATTTTTAAAGGACTTAAATTTAGAACAATAAAAACATCAGGCTTAGACGGCATCATAGACAAGACTAATAAAGACATCATCTGTGTTGTAAAAGGGGAGATTTAGAACAAGAGGGTATTATAAAGATGATTAAAACATCACAAGGGCAGGGATTGAGTAGGGACCGGGGATCGATTTCATAAATAAGACAACCAAGATCCTAGAACACAACAGAACAGGTACGGGCAGAAAAGACACAACTGAGCATAAATGTGTGTGTGTGTGTGTGTGTGTGTTTTTTTTTTTAAAGGCACCTTGAAATAGGGTTAAAGCTGATCACAGATGGAGCTTTAAGTCTTCTGTTGTTTAGTGTCCTGAGATGAACTAGTTTTGATCTTGATCCAAAGGAATGATTAATAAAATCCTCAGAGAAGACTCATTTGTTTTCATAACCTGACTTAAAAGTTTGACGGAAGCTAATATTCACATGAAAAGTTTTGTACTTGTGTTGTATCCTGAGGGGAAAAACAAGGCAAAATGAAAAAAAAAAAAAAAAAGAAACTGCACAAAATAATAATAATTTGTGTTGACATTACTTTGAGCAACATAAACATGAAAATAGACATTAGCCTGCATTCTTATCATTCTTTAATGGGGATATATGTAATATTTATACTTTCAATTATTAAAAATAAAACAAAAAAAACTTCAAATTGTCATTAGAATCTAGAGTAATTTGTGATATAGATACCAATGTATTACATGAATTGAATGTATTTACATTGACTGGACGATGGATTTATGTGTCCACTAGAGGGAATTCATAGTGATCTCCCAGTCTAAAATTATGACGAAAAATAACTCCATGGGACCTTTGACCAAACTATCACAAAGTGAGAAGATGTGATGAAAATAACTAATAAATAATAATAATAATAAAAAAAATTTAGAGTTAAGAAAGTACTAAAACCTAGAAGCACTGCTACTGCTCTAAATCAAAAGAATGGAGTTCTATGCTGAAATTGGTTCCTTCTTCATGGGCGAGTTGACTTATGAAGCCTGTGGAAGTATAATTAAGTGAAGAAATTATGTTATTCAAGCTTTCTGTTTGTTACATTAGTTTAGCTAACAGAACTACAATGTAAACTATCAGCTGATGCAGCACAAGAAGCTATGGGTTTAAGTTCAAGGAAGAAAACTTGATGATACCATAATACAGATGTAATGAATTTTATACTTTATTCAGCGAGTGATACAATCTATAGATACACATCAATTTCTTGTTAGTTTTGGTGGTTGTTATTGGATGTGTTCTGGTGTACAACTTTCTTCTGCTGTTGAGAGTTTGGAATATCAATAGTACATAAAACCCCTTTAAAGCTGCGTCCATTAATAATGAAAACAATATAAAAATAACTCAAAATGGAAAAAACAAACATCTACAAAGGTCTACAAGTTGCACCTTATGCGATATAAATACGTTAACCCTACTTTGCAACAGTGTTAAATATATATTTTAGCATAAACCTATTTTTCCTGACTTTTAACTTGCAAATCCCTTCCCATTTGTCAGAGACATCTACCCGGATAACCGCTGTAAAGTCAGAAGACAAAACAAATTCCTCCTCGAGTGAAGTCTGCTGACAAGGGAAAGCCAAAAAGTGCAATATCTGGAGAATAATGAAGCCACTTGCTGTGGCAGTATATTGCCACAGCTGCGATTTGTAATGTGTATGTTTGTCAGGAGAGTGTTTCTTTACTGCGTTTGTCAGGAGAAATATTTGTTAACTGCATTTATGTACAGTCAGTGCTTATTGTGTCGGTTTAAGAATGAGGCAGGGTGTTCTTAATGCTTCTGTCTGTATATATCCATCACAACCACTGCACATCTCTACTGTCTTCTCCTCCATCATCCTCCACTCCCCTCACCTCTCCTCTACCATCACTCTGAGGATGGAAGAGATGGGGTGATACAGAGAGGAGAGAGGAGAAGGCAGCACACTGAGAGGAAAAGACAATGTGAGTGGTGACAAGATGGATGGAAAAGACATAAAATAAATAATTACAAACACAGAGGCGAGGAAAAAATGAACAGACAAGGACAAAAGAGGTAACAGAATGAAAGAAAGAAAGAAAGAAAGAAAGAAGGAAGGAAAGAAAGAAAGAAGGAAAGAAAAGGCTGTGAGGCACAATGGGAAGAAAAACAAGATTGGAAAGAAAATGTTTAAAAAAAAATGGAGGAAATTAAAAGTCAAGACAAGTGAAAGACAAGATAAATCAAAGACAGAATCAGTACAAGAAAAGAAGCAAATAGAGGAAGGACTAACAAATGAGACTGTGAGAGGAAGAAAGAGAGCATTAAGAGTGAAACAATAAGGGTCCAGTTCACTCAAATTCCACATAAAACATTGGTTTATATCACAGGTGTTAAACATGCGGCCCGGGGGCCAAACCCGGCCCACCAAACGGTCCAATCCGACCCATAGGATGAATTTGCGGAATGAAACTATTATAACTATTAAACTCAGTATATTTTCATCAAGGATATTAAAATCATCTTAGTTTTGGTTCCACATTCAGCTCATTTTTATCTCAAGTGGATCAGAACCAGTACAATACAATACAATACTATCATAATAACCTATAAATAATGGAAACTCAGTCTTCTCTTTGTTTTACTGTAAAAAAACAAAAACAATTATTATTATTTCACAAAAGTGAATAAACTCAAATGTCCTAAGAGACTCAGGTGTAGGTGTTCAGGTGTTTGTAGATCCACCGTGATCTGTAAGTTTTCATGCACATTTGTCAATGATAAACTGAGAGAGAATATTGTTAGAATTACACTTACTTTGCTTAAGAATTGTTTTTTTCTCCAAAGTTCTTCATATTCTTTTTTTTTTTTTTTTTAAAGGATACTTTGTAAAAGTAAAATTGTCCTAATGCAATTTCACTCGTTTCCTTCTAAAACACATGAAGTAGACATTATGTTTTATTATTTCACTGGTCCGGCCCACCTCAGATCAGATCAGATATTGGGAAGATGTGGCCCCTGAACTAAAAATGAGTTTGACACCTTTGCTTTATAGGTTTTTGCTCAAGTAATGTTTAGTGATGATATGTAAAAATACACAGCCTGGATTTAACTGAACAAATAATCCAAAGTTACTCCAATGATGAATATGTTTCAGCTTAAATAACTATCAGTTGGACAGAGTTTATAAAGATTGGACTCTGTTTCCATAGTTACAGGTCAAGTGGTCTGATGAATACAAATTGACCCTGTTCCAGAGTGAAGAGAAGTGGATGAAGTGATTACCCATCATGCCTAGTGCCTATAGTAAAAGCCTGTGGGGGCAGTGTTATGATCTAGGTTAATTCAGTTGGTCAGATGTAGGTTCAGTGATGATATATACCCTTAAAATGATATAACATTACATAAGATGAGTGAAATAATACAGTGGTACATGTTATAATCCAAAATAAAGGGGTCAGGCTGTGTGTCTACATCATCAGTGATATTATTGCGTTTCCAAGTGATGCCCCTAGGAGAAAGTGGCAGATAGCAGTTTCTTTTTTCTTCATTTGCGTGAACTTTGTACAACCACAAAAGGAAGGAGCAGATGATGGCATCCTTAGTGTATCATCGGGTACGAGCAGGGGGGTGAGGAAAAGGAAGGACAAGGAGAAGCGTAAGAAGACTACAGGAAATAATCCCAAACAGGGCTAAATTTTTAAGTGCCAGTCATTACTCTTTGTGTGAAGTGTTGGCGCAATCTCTCTGTGGGGTCATGAGACCTTCAGATCGTATAGTCTCTCCATTCGACACTACGAGGCCGCCTGTCGTCTGCTGCTGGAGGCGTCCAAGAGACACAAAGAGCGAGAAAGAGAGAGAGAGAAAGAGAGAGATGGAGAAGACAGAAGGAAACAGAGCCAGAAACAGCAAAAGAGTGAGAGAGACATGGTGAGACACAATATGAAACAGATAAAAAAAAGAAGAAAAAAAACACTGACACAGATGCAGCGAAAAGCAATAGAGGAAAAACTGGCAGAGAGGAAGGAAGCAAAAAATGTCAGAATAGTCAGAGAGCAGGAAGGGAATGAGGCGAGGAAAAGCAAAGGAGAGGCCGTGAGAAATACAGAGGGAGTGGAAAACGTGGGGAGATTCCAAGAGGAGAATTCAGAGGGACAGACAGCAGTGAAGAATGAGGTCAGGCATAAGGGATGACACTGAACGGAGTGATGATAGATTAAAATACACAGAGGACAGACAGGCTACAGGGTCAGGGATGGGCCATGGGGAGAACACACACTTGCACTTCACAGCATCACACACATTCTTGTTTTATGCACAACTATTTTCCAAGCTTGCCTAATCTCATGGGAACACGAATACTGGCTGAAGGCAATTAAACCTTGCACATAACAACACAAAAACGCATGCACCCACCTGCAGGGATTTAACTGACCCTGGACCACATATACAGATACATTTACCTGTTTCCATCACTAGTGAGGACACTGTATTGCATTATATTATATTACAGTTGTCTCCTGAAGGCTTACCTTCCAAATAACCTTAGTGTAATTTTAAACATAACAAAAATTAATTATTTACCCTAAAAATGAGGGTTGACCTTGTCGGGAAGCAGTCTTTTGTTCCTAAATGGAAGGTGAGGCCCCACAGCACGGGTGTGTGAGGAGAATACAAACTATACAAATAAAGACCGGTCACTTCAGTGGGCGAAGATAAGAGACAAAGGCATTTTTGACCCTGTTTACATACTGCCATCTTTTACTTACATATAATATCTGTAACTGTGAAAGAAGGCTATTGTTTGAGATAATGATATAACAGGTTTATATGAAAAACTTCATCAATACCAAACCAGCTGTTACCTTGGCTTATTTCACCTTTTTCTTCCAAAGCAAGTTAAAAAATAAAATTAAAAAAAAGCATGAAAAGATGTGAAAATGAATATAAGACTATTTGTTAACATGGCAATTTCAATACAGTGGGATCGATAGTCATATGTTATCTTATTTGATCTTATTTTAACTTATCTTATTTTATTTTATCTGATCTTATTTGATCTTATCTGAACTTATCTGATCTTATCTGATCTTATCTTATTTTATCTGATCTCATCTTATTTTATCTGATCTTATCTTATCTGATCTTATTTTATCTGATCTTATCTTATCTGATTTGATCTTATCTGAGGCTGCAGAGACAACTTCAACAAGAAAGTTGCTGTCACCTCTATAAATTGTATGTGTAAACAGGTTTTTTTTTTTTTTTTCGCATGTTTTAAAGGGGACCCACTGTGGCTTTCTTGATTTATGAAATCATCATTTACACTTAGATATGTGTGAATACTTACATAATTCACACTGGGTCAAAAACGACTGTCTCTCACCACCAACTGCCAGTCTATTTTCTTCTGAAATATGTCAGTGCTTGGGTGTTGTTCAGTTGTGTTAATTAATTAATCAGGCTTTGTTTGACATCCATCTTAATATGTTTATGTCACATTCATAATTGCTGCTAATTCCACAGCTAGTGTTCATGTTAAAGAGCTGGGAAACTTTATCTTATTAACATACAGTATGTTGTTGACACTGACTATAGAAATATTCCCTTTTCCCAGAGGTCTCAAACACGTGGCCCTGGGGCCAAGTCTGGCCCCTCAAAGGGTCCAGTCTAGTCCATGGGATGACTTTGTGAAATGCAAAAATTACATTGAAGATATTAATCATTTTAGTTCAGGTTCACATACAGACCAATTTAATCTCATGTGAATCAGTAAAATACTAACATAATAACCTATAAATACTCACAACTCCAATTTTTTTCTTTTTGTAAATATGAACAGTTTCATATCATTTTACTGTATTTACACTAAAACAAACTATCATTACACAACAATGTGAATAACCTAAACAAATATGAACATTTTTGAAATATCTGAAATACAACTTTACCAATATTCTGCCCGTTATTAAATGTTTTGTGGATTTGTAAGTTATAATTTACATGTGTAAATGATAAACTGAGACATAATAATGTTTAAATCGTACTTACTTTTCTTAAGAAATTTCAGTTTGTTCATGTTATTTACATTATTTTAAAGGATAGTTGGTAGATGTAAACATTTTCATCGCATAATTTAGCTTTTTTTCAGTCAAAAACATGGTGGAAAGTTTGGAGTTGACATTATTTCTATATTATTATGTTATTATTATTATCTCACTGGTCCAACCCACCTCAGATCAAATTAGACTGAATGTGGCCCCTGAACTAAAATGAGATTGACACCATGGCCTTACTCTAATAGTTTTAAACCTTTGAGAATGAATTAAAACACACAAGCACTCATGTGTATGAATGCATTGGAAAAGAAAAACAAAGGGGAAACTGCCTATTTTTTCAGGTCAGGTCACAGTTTTGACAACCGTAGGCCTTTAATGGGGTCTTTCTGTGTATGTGTCAGTTGCTCTGTTCCTCAGGCGCTCTGACTCACTGCGGCTCTCTCTCTCTCTCTGATCAGATCAATGTTGCGTTTCTCTGCAATGCAGCAACCAGTGAAACACATCACAGACACAGCTACACCCTGAGAAACCCCGAAAGCCTCTATACAAACACATGTATTATCTCTCAGGTTGCCCTCAAAGTGCCAACGCTCCTGGAATCAAAGTGAGAAAACCACACCGAGGCTGGCGAGAACTTTTTTTTCTCTGGATAAAGAGCCAAAAAGAAAACTATAATTATTGTTTTCTGTGTCTATACTGCCCAACTATTCTTTGAATACCCCTTTGACGGACAAACTTCAGTCAGTTTGGGTCGCAGTTGTTAATTACACCTATAGGGGAAAGACTTGACTTCATGTTTACCATCTGATGTTACCTCCGTGCTGAAACTCAGTGAATTTCAAGTAACATCATTTGTAGTTTGTACCCTTACGCAGTGCTAATGAGCATGCCCTAGTCTATCTCTTTTGTATCTAGAAATTGGTCGCCGCATGCTGAACCACATATGTTCTGACTTGCCCTTAAAGATACGGCTTCAAAAGTGGCAAAAACGACTAAAAAAAGAACATGAGTCATTCATTAAAACCGTGACTGGATCCTACCGCCACTTAATATCTAGGATAGCCTTTTAGCTGGTGCAGACAAAATCAAAAATCATTACAACTCTTCTTTGATACATCACTGTCTGAGTATACTTAATTGTATTATAAATGTCAGTCCAGCTACCGATCCAGCAGAGTTCATGCAGGTGAAAACTTTCCCTGAACCTGCTGGCTAAGCCGCCGGGCTCTGCGTAGATCTCTCGTTTCTTCCACACTATCAACGTTAGGCTCAATGGCACCTAATTTCAACCCATTCAGAAAGGCCAATTGAATGACATATCAGCCGCTGATAAAGTATTTCAACTCAGCTGTTTAAGCCACTCATCTGAAATGGTGTCTCCATTTATTCGTTCTAATGAAACCCCCATTTCCTGAGTGGATTAGTGTTAAAGGGGAAGTGCACTGAAGTGGGCTTAATGCAGGGAAAATCTACCCAAAAAGAAATTTCACATGCTCTTGTGGATTTCTGTTATTTCTACAGTTTTGAGGATTATAAGCTGTCTTTGTGGGCATATACAAGGACTTTAGATTGAGAGAACAAGGGCGCAATTACATATAAAAGTTTTATAGAACAAACTTTGCTGACAGTAGGAAAACCTGCTTTTTATCTGCATGTGACATAATAATAGATCATAAGATTAAAAATGTCATTCAGTGCTCTGGTAATATGGCTACAACTCTATACCTGAATAATACTGAGAATACAGAACACTGTTAAAAATAAATCAACACCGTTTCTAAAAGAGAAACGTCTCACTTTCTCTGTATTTTTCTCACTGTTAGTAACTGCACACCTACTCTCCAACAGATTTCTGACAGCTACATTCTCTCTAAGTAACTTGTCTCTACTACTGAAGAACCTAAAATACAAATTGTTCAAGTTAAGCGCAAGAAG
>JAPSES010000144.1:16160248-16181902 GCA_029822895.1 Maxillicosta whitleyi
TCTTTCTATAGGAATTGATACGAAGGCTTTTAAATTTATGACATTTTGAATTTACTACCTTTTGTGTCACTTTAATAGGACCAGTATTTTAGGAGATATTAGTAATTTTGGTGTACAATAACCTTACAATCACACTGCTATGGCCAAAACGCTTTTGCGGTGACTACTGGACCAATGTGGTACAGCATGCCTGAATACAAAACAGGATAAAATATGTTTGTGTGTGTGTGTGTGTGTGTGTGTGTGTGGTATAGTATAGTATAGTTACAAGGTCTTCTAAACTGTGTGGTGATATTTGTTGTTTCAAAGCTGAGTTTTTAATAAAATGATACAGATTTGCAGCTGCTTAACTTTCATTCTAACTTTTGTGTTATATGTAAGTTGGGTTTTGATTTCCTTCCAACCTTTGCTTTGTGTAATTGTGTCCTGAAGTAGCTTTCCCTTTTCACACTGATGTTTTTGCAGCTTGATGTGTGATCTCACCTACATTTTCCAGTCTTTCACAACATTAAGTCACATAATCTAACTGTGTATGGGAGAGGCCTGCAAAGTTCAGATATCACTGTGGGTGGATGACGTTCTATAACTTATATAACTAATTCAATGTGGTTCATATTTTTTTTTTTTTTTTTTTTGACAAAACCTTAATAACCTGGTTTATGCAAACTAAGAGAAGCCACTGTATAGTTTTGTCGATACATAGTCTGTCAACATCTATGTGGTTCACCATGAATCTAACTTAGTCTTTTGAGTCCACTAGGGTTTTTGTATTATTTCTCTCTTTTCATATTCGCTCACAATCTCACACCCTGCTCCCCATTATCATCTCACTCCATTTCACACTCTCAATAGCACATTATCCTCCATCTCTTTTGGTTTGATTCTCCTTTTGTTCTCACTTCCCTATGTCTGCCCCTTACACCTCCCTCATCACTTTGCTTTTTTCTTTCTTCCCACCTATTCTTCCTTAACTGTGCTTTGTGCTTCCCTAATGTGTCTTTGTTTCTCACTCTGTGTGTTTCTACTACCTGCCAGTTCCTTGGGGGAGGTGGGCTCTTTGGCGGCAGATGGCGGTCTGCTTTTCATCTCGATGGCGACTCTGGAGGAGAAGCGGGCCTTGGTAGGCGACAGTAACTCCTCATTGGCCAAAGAGTCAGTCCTCATCATTATGCTTTGTCCACTGCTCTCCTCCTCCTCTACCAACGCAACTGTGTCTCTCAGAGTGTTGCTAGGCGACATGGCCCTGGACGGCCCCAGCGCTTGGTCATCCTGGCTGTCAGTCATTTTTGAGGCAGAACGAGGGAGGACTTGGACCTGCCCACTTCCTCCTTGCCCATTGCTCTGTGGTCTTGGTGCAGTCGTGGAAAGAGCTGCTTTTCCGTGGCCTGTCCCTTGGTGACTATAAACCTTGTATCGTATCATTAAGATGATAATAAAAACCAGAACAGAAGCAACAATAATCCCACCAATGATGATGATCATTGTACCGCCGAGGAAGTGGCTGTGTAATGCTTGGCACTGGCTGAACTCCGTGTCTGTGGTGAATGAAAGACAACCCAAGGGACGCGTCGCAGTCAGAGATGTGATGACATCATCAAACACAGCCAACACGCAGAGATCATAGCTCCGCCCTGCGGCGAGGTCACGAACCAGGAAGTCATTGCTGCTGGATGGAATCATCCTGTTGAAATGAGAACAAAAAACAAAAAGAAGGCATCAGCATGAGAGAAGTAAATGGTTTAACTCTTTATCGGGCAAGTGGCTATTTTTGGCCATTTCTATATACATTACAATACAGTGACAACAACAGTAACAGTAACAGGGAGGACAGTGAGTCAACAATCTCAGGTCTGATGTGATCTACAGGGTCTGTAAGGTCCACCTGTACATGAACAGTGAGTGAATCTGCTTTGTTAGGTACCGTGAAGTAATGGTACTAATGTAATGATGAAATAATGGTACTAATGTAATGATGAAGTAATGGTAGTAATGTAATGATGAAGTAATGGTACTAATGTAAGGAATGATGTTCAAAGGGTTAATGTGGATGCAGACAGGTGTCTGCACTTATGTTGGTCTAATGTTCTAAAAGACATGTTCCTTTCACATTACATGTGTTTTCCTTGTATTTTTATACACTCCCTGTATGTATATATATATATATATATTTTTTTTTTTTTTTCACAAAAGTAATAAAGTATTGTTATGTTCTCCAATAACACACAAAGGCTGACATTTGTGTATTTGTATTTTCAGAGTATTTCTAATGTATTTCTAAAGTGTTAAAATAGTCTCACACTGATCAAGTAGAATAGAACTGTTTCAGTTTACACAGTATACACAGTATATGTCAACACACCGTCCACTTATCTGCTCTTGACTTGCTGTGGGAGGGCAACATCCCTCCCTTCACAGGCACATGCACTTTGTTATAGCCATAAAAATCACTCCTGTACTTCCTCTGCTTCATAACTACCTTCCTTAAGAACAGAGATGCTGATCTGTATATGAACCAATCTGTTGAAAGGTCTGAATGCAAATACTCATAGAACTGGAATTACAATAATTACCATTTTCGTCTGTCATGTCACTGTCAAAAAATAAGCAATAACAGGAGCATTTTCAACCACTTAGAATGTCAGTAACAGATAATAAACTAATGAGTCAGAAGCCACAAAACAACAGCTTTCACTGTGGGAAATGTCAGCTGAAGTTATTTAACCATGTTAGCTTGTGTTCATAACCAAGATGATCAGGGCTTCTTTTAATTGCCGCACACAAACCAGGCTTTTCAACATGAGTAAATATTTACAGGTCAATATATGAGATTATGGGCTGAATTTCAGTCTATAGAACCTGTGAAGATACCATCATTAACTTGATATTTTGTATAATATGCAGGAAAGAGCAAATTAGAAAATCAAAGCAGGATGATGAAAAAACAGATTGAGCATCTTTGGGTTCCAGACGAGGTCCTAATCATTATCAAGAGCAATTACAGGGAGAATTGGCATCAGCATAATTTATATGTAGGATGTTTGACTAATATAACCTTTGAAAGTCAAAGCAACCAAACAACTTAGCTTAATGAGATCCTTTTCTGAAAATTAACGCTGTATCTAAAAATAAATGATTCTGTATGAACCAAACTTGATGCACATATGGGTATATGTTATTCATCAGTGATTCATTTTGCTATATAGGAATAAAGGAAAGTAGTAATAATGTTATATATCTGTGAAAAACACATAAATTACCAGCATCCATGTAATGTAAACATGTGATGTAATGTGTGTAACTATTACAACATAGGATGCAAAAATTACCACATGCTGAGCCCAAACCCACTCCTCTGCTTTGAACTAGTTTCATGTCAACAAACAAACAAACAAAATATATATATATATATAATTAAAATGTAATTCAAGGTTAAGACCTCAGGTTTAGGTTTTATTTTGTAGTAAACTTTACAAACAAATAGTCCCAGACACAACAAAACCCTGCCCCCTCACACTTAGTGTAGCTTAATTTGGCATCAGTTCAGATGATGTCAATATGTCTATGCATGTGTTGATGTCAGTATATCATTTGTCTCTATATATGTGCCACATTTGAAGTAAATTGAAAAAAAAAAAGATATTTTTATAGACATGTGAAATTTAGCCCATTATAAGTAAATGAAAGAAGAAAAAAAGATTTAAAAAAAAAAAAAAAAAAAAAAAAAAAAACTTTGACATATTATTCCCCAAATGATATTACATCTATTGTGGGTCACTAGCAATTTATAAACCCAATTTGGTATGAATTAAACAAATAGTTTTGTTGCTAGAGTGTAACAATCAAAAAAAGAAAAAAAAAAAAACAACAACAACAAACAAACAAAACAATCAAAAAACAACACCTCTTACCTCCCGTTCGAGGTAATAAACTGACTTTTGTACCTGACATGAACCCTCTAAACATTGTAATAGCACCATTTCATGGACAGTACATGAAAACACTGCTTTATATCTTTAAAAAAAACAAAAAAATCCATTTGCATTTCATTTTTTGCCCTGTATAAACCAGCGTCTGTATTCTGCTTCAGTGCTCGTCCTCTGTCTCATTTCGTCGACTGAATTGCGGCCTTAAACTACTGCATGTCATAATATCATGTAACAGTGCTCTCAGTGACATTGCGCAGTGGGGCTGCTTTCATCAGTTGGCGCAGAGGCCATTCTGCTATGGAGCTGAATCAGAAAGCCCAAACTCCTGCCAACACAAACCTCTGCCTGGGCGGCTCTGACTGTTCATGGACCCCACACTGGACCAATACACAAACAGGGAGCTGCCCTACGAGGACAAATCCTTTCCCAAAATGACTTATGGTCCATGTGCTCTGTTGAATTCTGCTCTATGAAAAGTACAGTGACCACACATACATTATACTTATCCCATGTCTTCATGTGGTATTTGCTCTTGCACACCAATAGCCATCTTATTTCCTTATGGAACTGGTTTCATATACTGGTTTTCTGACACATTTACCCAAAGATTATTCCCAACTGGTGCAAAAATCGCCAGCCTCTATTAAACATATTCCTGATTCTTAACTTTATCATCTTCTACCTCAGTCTTGTAAGGTAGACAGTGAAGCTCTATATTTGTCCTCGCCATGATTTTCCTGTGGGAAATTAAGGGAAACGTCTTCCAGGTAAACAGGAATGATGGTTTTTTTCCATAGTTACACTCGTTTTGCTCTCTCTGTATGTCTTCTCCCCACTGTAGAACTGTCAACCGCCCATACGCCGCTTCTAGATTTCATCTATATTACATTTGCTTTGAATTTCATTCACTTTTTCCCTCACGTACTCTAAGTCTTTCTGCTCATTGCTCTCCCATAAATATATTTCCACCTCTGCATGCATGGGAACAGGCTGGCTTGCAGTAACACAGAGTGAGATAGAACTGATGGGAAACTAGTCCGTCTGTGTGTTTGTGAGAAGCAGTGGGCAGCCGGGTATTGGCTGGCCCAGTCTCAAGTCTCAGTGCCAAGCTTATCAATGGCATTGAACCTCCACCAGGAAGTATGTCTTGGCAGATAGCACTGACTGTATTTCTGTGTCTGTGTTTCAGTGCATCCACAAAGATGTATGTGGGTGACCTGTGTGTTTGGGAAGTTTAGTGTGAAAGGATCCCTGGGCTGACCTAGAAGTTTGAACTTTTTTTAAATATTTCAATACATATTTCATCACAATTATACGACGGAGCATTAGGGCCATTCATGAAAGAGAAGATATTTTTTGATATGATGAGATTTAAGTCAACATGTCGACATTAAATTCAAAATTCCGAGAATAAAGTTGAAATTGGATGCACCCAATGCTTTTTTTAAAAACCTTTCTTAAGTGATTTCTCATCATTGGTTGTAATATTATCGTTATTATTTTGTGTAAATATTCTATTTTTAATTTAATTTATTGGTCATGTAAATGTTCATTAAAGCTCACATTAATGTTGTATCAAAATGAGAGAAAACTAAAGAAAAAGTCTTGTTTTTTCTTCAAAGATATCAATACCTGAACATAAAAGTGTGCACCCACTGTTTTTTTTTTTTACTAGTGAATTTATGTAGCAGAACTTTATTCAAATAAAATCTAAATGTTCTTAAAATGTCACCAAAACTTAAACACAGTGATTGACAATGAAGTTATTATATGAATGTATTTATTGTGTTTTATATTTCAGCATTAATTCTCATTATTTATTTTGTATTCGGTACATGACGACTTATTTGATGTATTTTTCTGAAAAAATTACAAGTACCCCCTGCGGTTCTTCCAAGTACCCCTGGAGATACACACTTTTGGAAACCCCCATTACAGAAGACGACTGTGTTTCCACGGTAACTACACAGAATCATATCTAATGACCATGAAAAGATGACAAACTGTATTTTACACCAATTATTTACATGGATTGATAGGATTAGTGGATCAGAAGTTATTAAATGTTTGATTTCAGTAGATGTTTTTGTTTGATGGTGGATGTTTGGGTCTTTAAGGGTTAATATGAGATCCTCTGAGCTGAAGTTATTATATCACATGTGCTAGAGGGCACGCTTCCAAGAAGTGTTTGTCATATGAGTTACTGCAGACTTCCACAGGGGACAATTTCTATAATAAATATAATATCGGTTGCTGGTGGAGGTTTGGGTTTTTATGGGTTAAGAGGATTAATAGTTGAATTTATGAGTTCAGTTTACACTAGTTACATAAAGGCTGCAGCTATTCTTCCTGTGGTTTGATGCATATTTAAAGTAAGTCATAATAATACAAAATAATGAACGCTTTAGGTTGTCGTTAAACAAGCGAATGCAGATCACTTTGTCTATACTTCTTAGAGTTAAACACATAAACTCATGTCAAGTAGAGCTGCAGAGTTAAAGCAGATCAAAGCAGAGCACATCTATGCATCCAATAATCCAGTCTGGTGTTCGGAGGTTGCATTATCCTCAGGCTTCCGGCACATCAAACAAACAATCACCATTAGTTCAATATTTCAGTAGGCTATAACTGACTATTGTACATGTCTTATGGTGTTCAGTATTATATTATTTTGCTGTGTCATTCCAAAGACACTGTCAGACTAATGTCATGGCCAATAATGACTAATAATTATTATTGATCTGTATTAATATTCACTATACACCATTATTTGTCAAGTCAAGTCATTTATTTATATAGCACATTTAAAAACAACCGGAGTTGCGCCAAAGTGCTTCACAGTGTTGGCTAAGGCAGAGATAAAAACAATAGTAATCTGAAACATCAGACCCACATATTTACATTAATCATTAAAAAAACAAAAAACAAAACGCAGTAATACCACTATAAATAAGGGAGTAAAAAAAAAAAAAAAAGAGGAACACAACAAAATATCAATTTGACTCAAAAGTAAAAGCAAGTGTGAACAAATAATAATCATATGGTGAGTGGAAAGTGAAGCTGGTCTTTAAAGAACCGCAGGCCAAGTGTTTTTTTTTTGTTTTTTTTTAATGCTTTTAAACTAAATTATTCCGTACTTATTTTGCAAACTTCTCACATTCATATTAAACCAAACTACATCAGTGTCTATTAGGGGATAAACTTCGGGGAAATCAGTGTTAGACTAGATATGACAGTATCTTTCAGTAAAATCCACAAAACACATGCAGCCCCACACACGCCTTTTACTTTAGTCGGTAACTTGCGAATACACGAGCTCTGTTTCTCATTATTTCTAATGATGCATGTCAAAGTGCATTTAAAGCTAAATTATCTGATTTGTAAATTACGATTGATGATAATTAAACTGCTATGGAGACAAAAGGAAGTATGTTCTCTAATGAACCCATTATCAGAGAATATGCATATGGATGAAAATTTCAAATCAAGGCATTTATAAAGTTTAACAAGTAAATCAGACTAATGTGGACACATTAATAGTTTTTTTTCTCCCAGAATTTAACATCACAAATTGTGCTAATTATGGATAAACACCATCAAAACAAACAACCTTGTACTTTGCTTTAAAAGTTGTTTGTTATGTTCTATTAACTTGTGGCTTGATTTGTTTCAGTTGTGTCTGTGGATTTGACCTTTGACCTCCAACATCGTGTATCAGTCCAATCTGCCACATTTGATGAAAGTCCTTCAAGGTGTTTTTTTTCCAGATTATACATGAATGCAAAGAGAATGGACAGACAAGTATGTGACAAATGTTTATCCAAATAAGAATGATTTCATATTGACACAAATAAATTAATGTAGGTTAGTCCCATCAAACAGTAACATATTTGGTGTTGAACAGTTTCTGTCATCTAAGCAGAGAAACTTATATGCATGTATTATACATATTTGAGTAGGTATTTATAAGCACTTTGACATTATGTATCACAAAATTTGGAGGGATAAAAGTTTTAGCTGAAAAATGTCAAATTACTGCTCGATAACACGTGGACGTGAAGTTTTACACAAACATTCAAAACATGTGGTTCTCTGCACAAAGTGATCAAGTAGAACAAAACTTTTTAGATATTATGTTCAACTATGCTGAAAATACATTTTGGAGAATATATATTGTAAATTCTGTGTTTTATTGACATGAGAATGTGATAACCTCTGGACAGGTTGCCATAGTAACACGTAGATGAGTCCTTACCAGTGTATGCATCAGCCAAAATATTGACTTATATTTTAAAATAACAAGCCAGATATGGTCACCATGCTTTATTTAATGTACAGTGATTAACAAATAAGGTGTTTTCCACTGCTGCCATAATTTAACAGTATTTCTGTTTTTCCTAAATATCTTTTTTATGTTTTTATAATGGTTAAGCCACCATTATATGCAAGATCTTTTTTTTTTTTATCAAATTTTATCAACTGCGATGAACTGGCGGCTCATCCAGGGTGTACCCCGCCTTCCGCCCGTAGTTGCTGAGATAGGCTCCAGCCCCCCCGCGACCCCGAAAGGGACTAAGCGGTTGAAAATGGATGAATGGATGGATGGATTTTATCAAATTAATACTGAAATATAACTAATGTTGCTAACTATACATTTCAATTTTAATGTTTTCCATGTTTTCATTCCTGTGCAAAACTACATAAAAACAATGTACACAAATGTAAACTGTTATCTGCACCAAAGGTGGTCACACTAAATATTGACATTTTTGTCAATAAGGACTATTTTGTTTTTCCAATTGGTTATTTCCTTAAAGAAAAACAATGACAACAATTGTTCATTTGAAACCAGTTTTTGATATAGTATGAAGTTTATTTGTTTTCTTGTTTAATACATTTGTTAAGCACCATATTTAATACAAACTCATGGACAGGACTTTTTAAGCAACTCATAAATGTTCAAACTCATAAATATCAATAACATTCACAAAATAATGAAAATCTAATACTTGAAACTTAATAGTCAAATGGATGAATACATGTTGCCACGGCTACAGTGTAAAAAGTACAATCAATAAAATCGATGTAACTTTTTTATTTTAAAGAAGGATCACAGTTCCATAAAATAGAGATCTTAAGCTAAAAAAAACATTGAACCGACTTGATAAATAATGTGTGCAACTTTACTTTTTCATGTTGATTTTTACTTTCCCTTGCTCAGACCTACATTGAATATAGATGAATTGACAAAATGAAAAGCATCAAGTAGTAATGATGCAGTTAGAGGGTATGACAGATATTATTTACTGTTATAGGTTGGATATTTTATGACATTTTACTCTTTACTTTCTTGGTCACATGGGCTTAAAGTCAGTGTTTTGGTTGATTCTGTCAACCCTGCACTCCACTGAACTTGATCAGAACCAGCACAGATGGCAGGTCATAAATATCAATTATGTTATCACAGATATGGCTCAGATCAATCACATCCATCCAGACGGCCTGAGACTAAATCCATGACCCCCTTACACTACCCAGATAATCTTTCTTAACCATCAGCGTCGCCTTCAAACACAATTTCTCCTCAGCTTGTCAAGAAGAGCAAATCTGGGAATGGGCTGGAAAATCTTGTGGTGTGTCTTCTGCCTAAGTGCTCTGTTCTTAATAGCAATCAAACCAGGAAACTTCCGCTGCCCCGAGGCTTGGCTTGGAGGCAAGTGTGCACGAACTGAGAACTGAGTGGGTGAGTGGAGGTGGATACGACTCAAAAGGACGATGTCTCTAAAATCTTAAATACATCCAACCTCTGCTTTGATAAATGCTGAGCAATGACAAATTAAAGGAAAAATCTGAAGGGAGAGCTCTGTTCCGGGATGAACCCCCACCCCATCCATAGAGCATGAGGCGTCACTGTGTGGACTGATGAGTCTGAAAGTCCTGTCAGTCAGTTGCTGTCATTAGATTTGATCTGTGGGACATTTGACGGCTGTTGATCATCCCTCCACAGCTCAAAGATGTGTAGAATCAGCACCAAAACAAACTAACAAGAGGATCCAGTTTTTACATGGGTGTAGGTTTCATTTGGGGATACACCCAGTGGGGGTTTGGGGTTCTCCATCATATATTCTGGTGAATGTTATTAACTTCCTCATGCCTTCAGTTTATGGTGGAAGTATCATAATTTATGCAAATGAAAACACACATTTAGACAGTGGGTAATGGAACATGCAGTGCTCTCAGACATTCTGTATCACATGCAAATATTTATTTTCCCATATTCTTACAGCTTTAAAATGCTAAAGCACAGCCACAGAGGCCATCCACACAGATATTCTGATGAATTCAGTGTTAATAAGCAGCACATTAGAGGTCTAACCTGCACTCTGAGAAATAAAATGTTGGAATCGATTTAAAAATGTTATGCAACTTGTTTCACGAAACATGGTTATATAAAAGTAAAAAGATGTTAATTGCAAAATAACCTACTAATAAATCCAAAGTAACTGGGTCAATAAATCTAAAGTGAGGTGTTGCTTTAATGCTACAACTTAACCCTTGTGTATTCCTTGGGGTCAGTTTGACCCCATTCCATTGCCTTCATCTATGGGATGTGGATCTGGAAGGCAGGGGAAGGGTTAAGAAATACATTTTCTTATCAACAGTATTTGTTTGGATTCATAGACATTTATTTTGTAATCATTGATGGGATGTCCAATTCTTTTAACGAACTTGATTCTTTCAGTTCATTCATCTGTTGCAACTTGTTTATGTTAGTTAGTTTGTGACTAATGCCTGCGGGATATATTTTTTTTATTTTTTTTTTTGGTGACCCTTCCGCTGCCTTCCACATTCCATAGACGAATGGAAGACGCAATGGAATGGGGTCAAATTGACCCCAAGAAGTATGCAAGGGTTAAGTTGTAGCATTAAAGGTTAACTGCAAGATCTTTTTACATTTAAATAACCATGTTTCGTGGAACAAGTTGCATAAGATATTTAATAAATTCCAACAACAGTGTGTAGTCCATTCCAAAGCTAGAAACAGATTTGAAAAATTCCACCACTTTAGACCTAAGACCTAGACTTCTAATCCTTGACATACAATGTGCTGCCAGTTAAACACAATGACCATTCCTGGTGCATTTATATTTACACTTTTCTTAAACTGTTTGCACTACGCACCACAAGAGCATTGTCTCTTTAATTTCGTTGTACATATGTATAATGGCAATAAGGTATTCTATTCTATTCTATTCTATTCTATTCTATTCTATTCTATTAATCTAAAAAAACAGGACAATATAATCCTGTTATTTTGAACATTTGTTGATCCATATATAAAGTGTTACCATGTGATTCCAGCCACTGCAGGTGTGTGTTACATTTTCAGTGAAACTACCGTTTGTAGAAACTTACAAATGTAACACAAAGACAAAATGAACGGCTTGAAACCCCTTTAATGCTACAGGTTTTATTGTAAAACAAGAACAGAAGAGTTCTAAAAAACGTATGTACTTTTAACATGACAAATGAGAGTGGATCAACACAATATTTTGCATTAAAAAGCACCATTTCTACAAAAAACTTAAAGGAGATTAGGAATAAAGGCCTGATTAATACAGTCCATCTCCTGTAGCTGCGTCAATATTTGAAGAAATACTGTTTTTTTTTTTTTTCAAAGAATAACAGTCTTCCACATGTTTCTTGATTTTATTGAAGGGATACATGCAGTTCATCTAAATACTTCTGTCAGAGCAGGTGTCAACTTTATGCTTCTGTGCACTGTAACAGACATTAACTGCATTTTTATGTCTGTGCAATCAGTCACACTAGGTTCCCATCCTTCCCTCTGTGTCAGTGCAGAAATTACCACAAAAAAAAGAAAATTCGCAAGGACTCACAATTATCCAAGTATTGCAGCAGCCAAGGCAGCGAGGGACACGAACCACAATAATTCTCCTTAATGGCTCGGACCACTTCTGCCAAGACTCAATTAAACGGTTGTGCTGGCTCCTTACTTCACTAAGACTTACACACATATATCAGCTTTTCCATTAATTGCCACATATCTGTAAAATAAGTAGAATTGTGAAAAAAAAACCTAAATTCACAGTATTTGTACATTCTTCGTTTCCTTTTGTAAGTTCATTTTTTTACCTTTACAAATGGACACAGAACATCCCTGGACCGATAATAACTGGTTCAAGGGTATTTTATAATGATATTTGCTGACACAGTGGACTAAAACTGGGTCCCCTTGAAGGGCAGCTTTATTTATTCACCAACCTTCGTAGTTGCCAGCTGTACAATTATGTAAAATTATTTCAGCAACTTCAATTATATCAATTGAAATAAACATATGGCCTTTAATTTGCTCACTAGCCAGCATCTGTTGGTGTTTTGTCCCTCCACAGTCCTACAGATGCAGGAGGATTGATGAAGCATTTCCAACCGATCAATAATTAACCGTGGCTTGGTGTTTTGAGTCTTGCATGTGTCATGAGTTTAAAAAGGACCAGGACTGCAGGGCAAAGCAGAAATGCCTCAGCAAGCTCATTTGACACCGCGGTCATAGCAGATAGTGTATTCCGTTAATGGGTTCAACCACTGATGTACATTCAGAATGAGTTAAACAGCGTAATAGATTCCCCCCCCCTGCACAATTCAGAAATACACATAAAGGTGTAGCACTATAACAGTTTGTGCAATTCTGCTGAACTCTCTCTCACACTACACAAACAAACCAGGAGTCAGCTTCTGTATGTATTGTCAGTAGTAACGTTATACTCACACCCACGTAGACAAATACAAAGATTCAGTACATGAACATTCGCCCACATAGAGCTAAAATACCGCAAAACCTATTCAAATACACAAACAGATAAACCGATTCACTGTTTGAATTGAACAGATTAGTGCATTCCATGTGATCTTGCTCTGTGTGTACGCACACACAACAATATGGCAAGAATGACAATAGCCTGATTAATGCGTTTAAATGTTTACATAAGCTGGCAAGTACAAAAAAAAAAAAAATCCTTTTTTTTTCCTCTAGTGCATTTATTTCTTTAACATGACTAAGTCTGACTACATGGAATCACCAGTGGAAGCTTTGTGTTGGTTTTAGCCATTGTCTTCCTGAACAGTAACATCAAACATAGAAAAAAGATCGCACAACACGTCACAGCTGATCTGCTTTAAAAGTGCAGATGAGTTTAACTCCATTATTTCTGACTTCAATATGATTTAGGATAGGATTTCTGTGATTCAATATGTGTCGTCATAATAATAATAATAATAAGCAGACGACACATATTAATGCAGATTTAAGCCTATTTATATTTGGGTGTTTTCTCAACAAGAATATAGCATTTTTACAAAAAAATCAAATTTTAAAAAACACTTTCCAAATGTGAATATTAAAAAAAAAAAAAAAAAAAGCACACTACAAACAATTTATTTAGGAATATTTGTTTCAATCACCCAGTTAGAAATTATCTATATTAGTGTGGATAAGTCAGTTAAGTGAAACAATCATGCATGACCAAAACTGTAAACTAATCATAAAGCATTGTTTATCAGAGTTATTTAAATATGTATAATATTTATCTTGTTTAACTTTGAAAGCCTGGATTACTTCTTAATAGAGCTGTCAAAATGAACACTTTAATGTGGATTAATCCATCATCGCATTAATCTGATTAAAATGTTAACGCAATTAATCCCTTCTGCATGACTCCGATCACCTCTGGCAAAGCATAGAGTTAGTGTTGTTCATGTGCAAACGGGCAGTTGGGCGGTAGTGACAGAAGTAACCCATAAAGATGGAAGATACTGAACAGCATGTTGGCCCTCTGGATGGAAATATGAGTAACCCCCCACTCAAAAAAACAAACAAACAAAACAAAACAACAACAACAAAAAAAAAAAAAAACAGTTGACTGATAGCATGCATTAGTCTGGGATCCTGCTAGCATTTTTGGCTAATGAGGCGCCTAGCTTATGTAAAAACACATTAAATCCACATTCTCTTCTTTCTTGAGTCTGTTTGCTCATGCAGAATGAATCGCAATTCATATAGATTAAAAATGAGTCGTATTTAATTGTGATGAGTTGAGATTGATCCACAGAAACCCTGTGATTAATCTGATTAAAAATTGTAATCATTTGACAGCGCTAATGTTTCCATCATTTTCCTAGTTCTTGTTTTAAATGTCCTTACAAAGTGAAATGTTTTGCACCCCCATCGCAACCTATTTTTAATCTCAGTGTCAGATGAAAAAGATTTCACATTGACCAGTTGGAGGTGGGGAGTGTGCTCCCCATGTGTTCTAACAGAGTGCAGTCTGTCACAGCACATGTATCCTCATGAATACTGAATTGCTAATGTTGCCATCTTTGTGTATTTTTTTTTCTTTCTTTCTTCATTCTTCTGTCAGAGTGTTTTCAAGCCATTTCCCAAAACCAACCATTTACTCATGTATCTCTACATTTAAATGGAAAATTTATATTGACATGTTTCTCCCTACCCCCTCCATCAGCTTTCCTTTCTTGGCTTTTCATCTCTTAACTGCTTTCAACACCATTGCAATCGAAGACTGGTAATTATTGTAGATTGCTGTCATTTCCCCAGGTTATTCCTTGCTTCTGTGCCGCAAAGCACAACCTAACTGCACAATTTGGCATCTAGCTGCTTGATAACTGCTGTGGAAAATCCCAAGGAGAATAAAAAAACAGGAATTTGCATACTTTCCTTTGACTTTAGATCAAAGTGCAAAGAAAATGCAGGTGGGATTCAACTTTTACACAATTGCTTAAGGTTCAGCTCTTATATTGAGAGCCCTGGCATTTAATGCTATTGTGTCTCGATAAAGCAGAGGAGTAGCTTGGAGCTGGCATAGTCTCATTGTCTGTAGTTGCAAATCCCCTTAATAGACACTAATAGACCTGTTATCAGTGGCTCTACTGTGTTAGCATGTCATTATTGTCCTGTCTCATGTGAGAACACTGACAAACTTGTTGCATGTGCTTGTTCCAACAATAGTCTAACTAGGGGTGATGCACCGCTGAGTCTAGAGCATGTCCATGTGTGAGTGTGTGTATTCTATGTAGTGTGGCTGACATTTGCATGGCCAATGATATGTGTACTCGCGTGCACATCTGTTTTGTGCACGAACCTGACATTTTCATGCTGTCTGCATTCAGTTATGGTGACTGACGGGAGGACGTTTTGTTTGTAAATACTGTCCATCAATCAGCCCCGGGGCACTCGAAATGCACAGTGACATGTATTCACACACGCACACACACACACACACACACACACACGCACATGCACATGCACACAAGATGTCATGAATTCACATTTAGAGCCCTGGGTTCTGACTGTTGATCTAAGCAGAACGTCAAGTGAATATTTATGATAATGTGCCTTGGCTGTTTTTAAATAATTTAATGTGCCAATTATTCCTCCAGTGCAAGCAGTACAGAACAGAGCAGGCCAAAGGGTTGACAGCAAAGTTCTTCCAGCACACAAATCTTGTCAGTCCTGCTAGACACTGCAGACAAAATGACAAAAAAAAAAAGCGTGGCATGGGATTTGGGACATAAGGATGGATTCATGTTAAACACATGGATATGTGGACAAACATGGACTACAAAACAGACAAAATCAGATTCATCAAATCTAACATGGGTATCTACATGTTTTTTTTTCTTCTTGTGAAATAATACATTATTTATAAAAAAGGAACTGAACATTTAATGGGATCGCTTTAAGAGCTTGTCCCTTTTTACAGGACAGAGTAGCCATTAGTTATTAACAGGACCCAAGGGACTAAATTTGATGTTGCAAGCTTTAATTATGAAAATAAGCGCCAAATAATTAATCATTCTGTGTGGACTTCCCCTTTGGGACCCGAGGAGCTCAGGGGCTTGCCCTGTTGGCCCCTCTCAGGAGGTGAACATCTCCCTTCATCTCCCCTTGGGGAACTGAGTCAGTATTTTTTAGGTTCCACAGAGCGGCTGGATCTGTTAAATATTCACTCCAGCGGTGTTTTGACATATCTCCTCTCTTTCATTTTATCACAGCTTCTCTCTCTATCGTGTTCCCTGCAAACAGTTTTCCTCCCTCCCTCCATCTTTCCTTTTTATTTTGTACTTTTCTTTCCTGTGTCTGTCGTTCTCAGCGTGGTTCCTTTCCATCTTTATCTTTCTCCTTCCTTCCCTGTGTCAGCTGTTTCCTGCATAATTTCATCCAAAATCTCCAATTACTCTGCGTATACATGGATGCACAAGTATGAGACTTTATTAGTGAATGCAGTTTCTCAGTTTTTCAGGGGTATCTGGGGTATATATGAGCCATTTGGACATTCAGAAGCTTTTGTAGCGAATGTAAAAACACTGTCATTTCCTGCAACATTGATTCCAATAATACCTGTGTTGCAGATGCTTGTTTTTAAGTTATCTGGGGTTTTTTTTGTTGTTGTTGTTGTTTTGTTTGTTTTTTGTTTTTTTTCCAGTTTTCTCATTTTTTTTTAATATAATCTCCTTAGTATTTACTCTGAGACTGTATGAACATCTACTAGTCAGTAAATTAAATACAGGAAAGCATCAGATTTTCACTGAAAATAGCTAAATATATGGGTTGATATTATAATAAATGGTGATAAATAACTTTTAAAAACAGTTAAATATATTGATTGACTGGTTGGTTGGTTGGTTGATGCATTCATTTCAAATATGAATGTCAATAAAGAAGAAAAATAAATAAACAAAAAACATTTCAACGTCAGACTTATAATACATATTTGAAAAGGAGTGAGAAGAAGTATACAGTACACTTAGAAGCTCCCATCCCTTCACCTTCCATAATTAATAACAATAATAAGCTTCCTAGTCGAAACATATTTATACTCTAATGGATAATACTACTTCCTGTGAAATAATTTTTGTATTATTTTGATTATTATGAACAAATGTAATGTAATTTACATGAACACATAATACAATAACCCCCCCCCCACACACACACACACACACACACACACACACACACACACCTCTGTCATCCCTGTATCTCTTAAAACTTGCGTCCTTGTACCTCATTTAAAATAGTTTCTTGTGTGGACATCGCTTTAAGTGAATATTGAATCTGTTCCACAGTCTCACCCCCCTGACTGAAACACAGAAACCCTCCCTGGTCGTACATATTAAGTGAAACATTTATATGGAAGTCAAAAATAGTCTTTAAGGGTTAAATAATACAAGTATGCATAGTGCAAGGTTATTTGCATGTACATTTGAATTAATTTTAAATGAACTCCATTAACTTAACCTTTATTTTTTTTAAATATTTTATAGATTCTTTCCTTACAAGAGCTTGGATTCTAATTTTCCCATATCAAATTAGAATTATTTTCTAATTTGTGTTTAATTGTTATATTTTAATTCTCTTGTACTGGCTACTGTACTGCTTGTATCATATAACTTTACCTGATAATCCATCTCTTATGAACTATTTGGTATTCATCTGAGGAAGAATATGTATTTTATCAAAGTGTACGACTATACAACGATCATTCAATGTTTTATGTAGTTGATAATAGTGCTTTATTATAGCTCTGGTTCTATATCCACTGATTTCTCTTACACATGGTCCATTTTTAGTAAATACGCTGAATTGTAATGCGAGTAGGTGATAAGCCAAGGATCATTAAGCAACCTGTTAGGTTGGCAGCTTGACTGCTTTTGCAATGGGTGTAATTTGATATATGTAAATAAATGTGTGAACCCACTTTCTTTCATCAGAGAGAAAGCATTCCTAGGACTGTAAAACAAAAATGAGTTAAATCTCTGACACTAAGCTAATTTTTGTGCTGATTTGGTAAAGCAGAATAGAGATACTGCTATTGTTTCGCTTGGCGAGAGGCTATTAAAGCAATCTGTACGCATCTAATTAAAATGGGAATTTAATTCTTCGCTTTAAATCATTTTCTTCTACTGTTCTGCCTACCTCCAGCTTCTGTTGTGTAGATAAAGCACGTTATTCAGCATATTTTCTCAAGGTTGTCAAGCTTTCAGAAGGCTCCTGTCTGGGTTTCTATTGAGAAAACAAAACCTTCACAAAGAATCAGAGCTTGACTTGATAATAAGTGGATTTCCCTTTGTGTGGAGTAACCCTGTCTTCCAGAAATTATTTTCATATTTAACCAGATTGAAACTGCAGTTTCTTTTGGTTAAAAACATAATGAAACCCCTATTATATGGTGTTACAAACATTATCAGCGCCTTATTTTGCCAATCCAGGGGGTTTATAAGACGTTTAAGCTGTAAAAATACTTTAATACAAGGTATATATAAGGTAGATATGCTGGGATGTTGTCATAGCATGTAAGTGCCTCCACTAGTGATGGGACATGGCCGTTCATTTACGCCAGTTCGTTCATGTCGTCAGTTCAGCAAAGGAATTTGTTTGTTGAGTTCGTTCACTCGTTCATTTTGATGACATCTCGCGAGACCTTTTGCAGCTGTTTGAGCAACAGACTTGTTCAGAACGGTTCATTCGTGAACAACACACCACTAGTGTGTATTGTATCTGGTGCTAGCTCCGTCCAGTACGAAAGTGGTGTCGCTGGAAAAAATGAATTCAAATGCTAGTTCTGAATAAATAAGTAGTAGCAGCCCGCTGTATTTTATTCTCTCTTTTTTAAAGTATTATTATGAAATTGTAGTAAACATGCATGGATGCCCCCCGCCCCAATTTGGTGCGAACTTTCTGATAATGGTATCTCCCAGTACATGGGAAATAAAGTAAAGCCAACTACGATAGACGCAGACTGTTTCATGCACTTGTTCAAACCCATTTTGCTCATATTCAACAGTAACGCTCATTAACATGAACAAACCACTTTAGTACAAATTGCATTAACATTAAAAAACAAACACAGTATGCAACGTTCTCCAGAGCCACGTTCTTCATTGTTTATCACAGTCATGGAAACCGTTGCTAGGCGCCCAGCCCAGTGGCAGGCTGGCTGCTGGCTGTTCGTTCATTTGTTCGTGAACTGACTGAGGCAGGAGCTCGTTCGCTGTGAACTGAAATGTGTTGCTGAGAGCTCTAAACTGTAAACTAAAGACCTGGCATGTGTCAACGCTCTGATAATAGGGCTCAGATAGCCCTTAAAGAAGGAAAGTGGCGCTGCTCTGCACAGATCAAAATGCAAGTTGGACGTCCGCCCTTCTGCTACTGAACACATCCTGCTGATTCGCCAACGACCGAGAATGTGAGGCAGCGCGAACTAGTTCTAGTCGTTCACTTCAAAGACTCGTTCAAAAAGAGCAGTTCGTTTGTGAACGACACACCACTAGTTGTTACTCTGACCATAAAACAGGATCTTAGAATATCAATGAACCAATCATTTATTAACTAACGTCAATCTTACACAGATCTGTGTTTTCCAAAAGCTACAGAGAAAAAGTCTTACTCTGAGCTCCGAGTCCTTTTAGACCAGGGGGGTCAAACTCATTTTAGTTCAGTTCCGCATTCAGCCAAATTTGATCTGAAGTGGGCTGCACTAGTGAAATAATAAAACAATAATATATAAATAATGTCAACTCCTAAGTTTTATCTATGTTTTAGAGTGAAAAAGGTAAAATTATGTTATGAAAATGTTTACATCTACAAACTATGTTTTAAAACAATGTGAATAATATGGAAAAAATAACTGAAAAAATAAATGTAATTTTAACAAAATTATGCTTCAGTTTATCATTTTCACATGTACTTTATAACTTATAGATCACAGTGGATCTACAAATACACAAAACATTCAATAACAGATAATAATATTGTTGAAATGGCACTTAAGACATTTCAGGTTCATATTTCCTCACATTATTCACATGTTTTGCAAAATTATACTTCGTTTTGGTGTAAATACATGTAAATGTTTACAGAGTTGTGAGTATTTATTACATATTATGGTAGTATTTTACCGATTAGACCCACTTCTAATTGAATTGGTCTGTTTATGGCCCCTGAACTAAAATTATTGTTAATATCTTTAATTTTAGCATTTCACAAAGTCATCTCAAGGGCCCGACTGGACCCTTTGGCAGGCCAGATGTGGCCCCCAGACCACATGTTTGACACCCCTGTTTTAGATCCTCCAGCTACACTTTCTCTAGTTTTTATCCTCCTTCCATGGGATGGGTCTCTTTTGGCTGGTTGCCAGTATCCGTCACCCACACATTAGGTGCACTGTGCTGGGGCAGAATGCCCTTGAACACAGGGAGTACAGTCTTATCTCCAACTTTGGAACATTTTGCCCTCACTTTGTCTAAAAAAAAGCAGAACCCCCCCAAAAAAAACTCTAACTTAACATACTGCCTCCATTGTTCCCATTTTACAAGAGGCATGAATCTTTTGGATCTTATAACCCTCTGATGTCACGCAACTCTCAATGCATATTAGCAAAACATAAAAATAATAGCTATATCATATTGCATTCTGATGATATGATGCGTAGGTTTTCTGTAGATTCCCAACAGGAGTACAGGTGAAGGAGGACATGAGGGATGGTAATCAGATGTCATTGTCACTGTATTCGCCTGAACAGCCTTGCACATACAGTGATGTATTATAGTGATGGAAGACATAGGTCAAGATGTCTACACCCTTCTTCACCTTGTCTCAGTCCAACCTATGCTCCTGTCTAAGTAATTTGAGCGACCTGCTTCTCACAGCTCATAGTTATGACTGTTGACTGCAACATGGCTGTCGATCACAAATCATTATATGTGCTGTTTAAATGACTATATGATGCAAAGCGAGTGCGATGATGTTGTTGAAGGGACAAAGGTCTGATTCAGAGAAGGTCAGGGTGAAGGTTTTGCACTTATACAACTTCCATGTGTCTTTGCTATGGCAACTGAGATGGGGCTCATCATATAATGCTCTATTTTTCAACACTGTTTTTTGCCTGTTGTCTTATGCTAAAGCTGAACAAAACTTAACAATGCAACAGGGATATTGTACATTTTTCATGTGATTTGTGCTATTTTGTGTCATTCTTCTTTATTTTCGTTCCTATTCTTTTCCCCGTTGCCACCAGAGAGAATTGCGGGATCAGCCATCAAGTAAAGTTTTGTTCCAAGTTTGATGCCAGCATATGTCATCTTGTGCTAGCTGGTGGCAGCATCTCTTGTTTGTCTTGTCTTGTTTACTGCCCAGGACTGTGTTGTAGGACTTGGTGCCTGACAAAAGTGTAATACAACTATTTATAACATCTGATGAATGCCAGTGTGCAACAATGTTTATGAATGTCAGCATCCAGCAGAAAACTGTGGACCATTTCAGGCTATATATAGTTGCAACAATATGGCATTTTCTAAAGTAAGACATGGTTATATGTCTGAACTAATGCACGGCAGGAAACAAACTGACTATTGATTAAATATTGAATTTGCATTAGAGCATCCTGGGAAACACAAATGTACATTTTCAGTAAATAATCAAGGTTTCATCCGTGTCACATTTTATGTTCAGAAATGTATAAAAAGAAGTCAAAATTTGTAAATTTATAAAACATAAAGTAAAAACAATAATGAAAAGTATGTACATAACTAGAAAAGTACTCGGAGAGCGCAGGCCTCCGCCAAGTGCAACATTATTTGGACAGCATTTTAAGATTCTTAAGTCCATGGACTATATGAGAAAACATGAGTC
>JAPSES010000144.1:16187945-16198363 GCA_029822895.1 Maxillicosta whitleyi
GAAAATTTCAAAGTGATCCAGAATCCAGGATTTCTTCCGGATCACCCCCAAAAGTTAATAATTTCTTCCTTCTGCCATTACCAACAAATCCTGAAAATTTCATCAAAATCCATCCATAACTCTTTGAGTTATGTTGCACAAGCCGGCAAAAACATAATCTCATCGGTGGAGGTAATAATAGTTTTTGTACAATATCGTGTAGTCCAACAGTAGTAGTTCTTATGAATATGCCATAGCATTCCTTCAGGCATTAATAGTGAACTCTTATGGATTTTTGTACAGAAATAGCTTCTCAACATACATTCTCTTCATCCAGACATCAGGAATCATGGCTAAGCCTTGAACGGAAGGACATCTGTTAAACATCGGTGTCCTACACTGGCCTCTTTATCCCTGATGTTCCCAGGAAAAGGGCCATTTATGGCTATATGAAGGACATACAGTAAGGACTAGAAAAAGTAGGATACTTCCTTGCCATTTTGCTAGAAGATAATGTTCCACGCACGTGCCACTGTAATCTCTGCTGCTACAGTAATGATCTTTACCTCGGCACTGTGACCTAAGCTCCATATTTGAGGACAATGACTGACCTTTATCACATAAACACATGACATTGCTTGATCTTTAATACTAATCCTGTACTTTAGTAATGGCCTGTGCGGGGACATCACACTATATTTCTGCATTTAACTCTAAACCTGTTTTAATCTTAACCGCTGAGAAGAGTGATGGAAAATACATTGATATCATGTGTTTAATAACATATAGAAACACAGCAGTATTTTCATGACTGGTGCCAAAGCCATATACATGGTAGCTTTTTTTTTTTTTGCATATAAAACCAAGCATTTTTCAATCTTACTATATAATTTAACACTGATGGTCCCTTAATAGTCAAACTGTATCAGTTAATGTTGTATTGAGGATGGCACAATAATTATATTCACATCTCTGTAATAGATATGAAATAAATCAATAAGGCCAAAATTGACAAAAATGCACACAGAAATACTATTTAAAAAATTAGGATACATATGTACTTTGTTTTCCTATTCCATATTTCTCAGTTTATAGTTTATTCTAGAAAAAGACAAAAGTAACTGTTTTCAATAACCAACTTACTATTAAAAACATACTTTATTTTAAAAATATATAAAACCCATGGGTACAAAGTTAAATTTATCCCAAACTGACTTCTAATCTAAACCTGATTTTAATATTTATCTTGATCAATTGTAACTGAAATGCATTTTTGTTCTGAAATATGTGCAATGACAATAAATTGAATTGAAAACGTTTCATACCTGTTGATCTACTAATATTGATAATTGGTGTAAAATGCAGTTTGTCATCTTTTCATGGTCATTAGATATGACCCATTTGGATGTTCAGAGGCTCTGTAGTTACGATGGAAACCCTTGTCATCTTCTATACCAGTAACATCCATGGAGGTGGATCAATAACAGCCTTGTTTTAAATTCTATTAATGATAGATTTTAAAGGAAAAAGTCACTTTTTTTCCTGTTTTGATATAACTTTTGAATTAATTCTGAGCTTTAATGAACATTTACATAATCACTGAAATAAATATAAGAAAATATATGATTTATACAGAAAAAACTCAAGCTGAAGAGGATAATATTACAATAAAGGGTGATAAATCACTTCGGAAAAGTAAAAGTTGGTAAAGTAGAGATGGTGAAGGTAATTTAAAGTAGTAAAAAAGCCTGATATAACTGATTAGTTGATGAATATAAGCCCAACCTTTCATCATCATCATCATCATCATCATTCTCCACACAGTGCACCTAGACATTATCTATGTTTGACTTAATTAGAAACTGAGCTGAACATCGAGCTCGATGAAATTAATCAATAAATCTGGAACTGACTCTGAAAATTTTGCGTGGGACATATTTTTGAGCTATTATTTTCCTTCAGTGTCATTAATCCCACTACATAAGACAAACCTTCCCACTACTGGTGTCAAATTCTGCTGTTACAGTCATTTTCCAATCATCTTCTCGGCTGATTAATGAAGGTATCTCTAATATAAAATTTAAAAAAAGATTTATTTTGTCATGTGCTTGAACACAAAGGTGCAAACTGGACAAAAAAAAAAAAAAAAAAAAAAAAAAAAAAAACACATGGCTTTCCTCTAATCTCCTGTCAGTGTCTTAATTAATTTTTAAAACATTATCTAATTTGATATACCTGTAATTTTAGGTGCATACTCTCAAACATGTGGCCCAGTCTGGCCCCTGGGATGAATTTGTGAGATGATTTATTTTTGCTTTGTTAATTTTATTCATATAATTTAACTGCATCTATATTGCTTCTGTTATTGGGACTATTGTAATGGATTGGTGGCTCCTAATAATAGGTAACAACTAAACCAACAAATGTTACAATATTAATAATTTTAATTCAGGTTCCACATACAGACCAATTTAATCTCAAGTAGGTCGGATCAGTAAAATACTATCATAACAACCTATAAATACTCACAACTAAATTTTTCTCTTTGTAAATGTCAACATTTTCATGGAATTTTATTTTTATTTACACTAAAACAAACTAGTATTTCACAAAAACACAAATAACCTGAACAAATATGAACATTTGGAAATGTCTGAAGTCCAAGTTCACCAATATTTTTACCTGTTATTAAATGTTTTATGTATTTGTAGATCCACTGTGGTCTGTAAATTGTAATTTACATGTGTAAATGATAAAATGAGACATAATATTGTTAAAACTGCACTTAGTTTCCTTAAGAAATTCCACTTAGTTCATGTTATTTAAATGTTATATAAAGGTTTTAAAGAATAGATGGTAGATGTAAACAATTTCATCGCATAATTTTGCTTTTTTTTCAATCAAAAACATAGACAAACATTTGGAATTGACATTATATCTTCATTATTATGTTATTATTTCAGTGATCCGGCCCATTTCACATCAAATTTAGCATAAATTGGCCACTAAACTACAATGAGTTTGACACCCTTGCTCTATACTGTGATACTTTATTCCAATTTTAACACATCTCCAATCATTTGTGATCTTGACCCAAATGTTTCTTGCACAAAAAAAACCACATTCGATTCTTGAAGCGACTGTTGTTTCATAAGACATGTCCGTAGCACACGGGCTGAAAAGTTTCCGACCCCGCTCTAATCCTTTCACTTCCTCCACGCTGCCTCCCATTCCATCACTCCAGCAAACAGGAAGGGATAATCTGGGCGCAGATTATGGTGAGATTACTTGTGTCTGCTGTACGCTGTGTGTACGTGCCCAATGAGGACGAGTAGGTTCATGGTTACACATGTGCAGATGATGAATGAAAGGGGGGTGAAGAACAAATACAGGCACGAGGCTAAAGGGAGATAAAGAGACAGGTGGTCGGATCCACAGTCAAACATCACAAGATACAAAAAAAAGAACAAAAATATACAGACAGGACAGGGAGGCGCGGTGACAGACAGTGGCATATGGCCTTGTCCAAGTAAGGATGAAAGGTTGTCAAGTTGGCTGGCAGTTAAAACACAAGCGAAAGGCTGCAATTTGGCTTGTTATTTTTACTGTGTGCGTCGACCTTAAGAGATCACCTTGCCACGCTTTAAAAGCCAGTACCTATCCATTAAATAGAAACGCGTGAAGCTCACTGACCTTTCAGCTTCTGCTTTCCTTTTAGTAAACATGTCTATAAAAAGCAAAAGCCATATGATAAATATTTTGCATATTTAATGACGTTTGTGTTTTACTACACATGTACGGTCTCGGTGCGAGGCAGCGTCACATGTCCCACACACTTCCGCACCAACAGCCAAAGCAGAAAGTACTCTTTTGATTAAACTGAGTCACACAGCTGACATGAAAGAGAGATTTCGTCTCAGTAATTTAATATTTCATGCGGTGTGTATTTTTCCTTCCATTTTTCTTTGATATACTATGAAGGCAGTTTGCCTCTCCCTGGTGAGAGTTGAATTCACTTTTCGAGAACTCTACAAAACTGTACATGATTGTACTGTTGAATTGAATCTTGTACTCTGTCATAGAGAAACACTTGTTTTCAGACATAGTTCTGGTAATTGTTTAACCTCTTTTTTTTTTTTTTGCACTACACCTGTCAAACTAACATTTCCCGGTTGCATAATAGTCAAACGCCCTCCCCCCTTCTTTTTTTTTTTTTTTTTTTTTTTTATCCCATGCCACTCTTGTTTTATGTGAAAGGTGCAGCATAAACAGCCCACAGTGTCTGGTCTAAAGTGAATGCAATACATCAACCGTTGACACATAATGAAATAAAAATGATGTAGGTTCTGTTGACTCTTTGTAGTGATGGCAAGTCCGATTCTTTTCACTAACTTGATTCTTTTGGGTCGTTCACCTGTTGTGAATCGATTGGAAATTGATTGATTTGATTCACCGATTAGAAAATTTAAAAAAAAGGAAGTGTTTGTTGTGAACCAGCAGTACCAAATTGCCAAGCATATGTTTAATCCACTACACCACTTGACAAGCAGATGAGTGCCTAGTTCTAATCCTGAATGTTTGTCTTTTCTGTCCATCTGTGAATAATGTAATTAGAAAATTACAAAACTTCATGAGGATTTTCCACTAGTATATCAATATAGTACTACATCTATCTATCTATCTATCTATCTATCTATCTATCTATCTATCTATCTGACGTTGCTTAGTAGAACTGTGTGCTCTGTTTTTTTTTTCATTTTATCAGTGTGTTTTCTTTCTCTTCTGTGTATATAATGTAGATTGTCACCATGCCCGTTCATGATGTGCAATAATAATTCAGTACTGAGGTCACTTTATTCTGTTGACTCAACAGTCATTAATCCCTCATTCACTTATATTCATCTGGTTTTTATACTTTGCTATTTTATTTTATTTTTCTTATTTTATTTCTTGTGTGCTTTCCTATATTTGCTGCTGTAAAAACTGTGAATTTCTCCTGCGGGACACTAATAAAGGATTATCTTATCTTATTTTACGGTTGGGGTATCTGGTCTCATTCAGCGGTTCAACAGACTCAGTGATTCAAGTGATTCAGAGAGTCACCAATTCATCAACAAGTCAGCGATTTGGGAACAATTCAAAATAGATTCAGTGACTCAGCTCTCCTACTCGGCCACTCTCAGCGGTTGCCAGTGGTTCACTACCTTGACTTGGTCCGCCCGTCACTGCTAACTAGTCTTGCGATACGATATAGTTGCTGTGGAGACTGGATGGTGGGTCACACAACACTTCTGCCTCTGACGTAATGAGTTGTTCTGACTAGTTTATGTGATAATAAACTAGATAGTAGCAAAGTACTGCTGAATCGATTTATTTGTGTCTGCAAATTGATTCAATTCATTCACTTAAATGAATCAATTCTTTTGAATGATTCGTTCCTGAATCACTAATTATTTGGTGAAATGCTCCCCTGACACAAACCTGTCAAAGTTAGGCAAAAACAAAACACATTCTAAACCAAGTGGAAGGAGGAATCTAATTATTTTATTGATCTCTGCCTTGTTCCAATCGTTGATAACATGTGGAAACTACAAAACAAATCTCCAGCTCTTAGTGAAGTTCAATACTTCTAGCAATATTAATAAATAATTGCATTATATTAAATAAATTAGGTAAATGCAACTGTTGTATGTTAATTTATTTATTTCATTAAAATGTTCAATACACATGTTAAACATTAATGATCTACTCATTTAGGAAACCAGTCACAGCTAAAAAAAAAAAAAAAAAAAAACTAACCTGGACTCTTGGATCTATGTGCACTTTAAAGTACTGTACTTTATTTCTATGTATTATGGATTTTTGGAAGAAGATGAAATAATGTGGCTTGGGGATGGGAAACACATGGAAGCCTGATAGTGGTCATCATACATATTTTGTGTGGAAGTCACCGTGTTGTTTTCTAAAAAAATGATCAAACTCAAAGACTACATCCTGTATGAAATGAACTGCTTTGACTCTGTGACAGATTTTGAACCTCGGACTCATTTCTCATGTCATTTTGCACTAGTGACTTTTTGATAATTGATTTTTGCTCTTTTATTATTCACACTTTTTTCTTTTTTTTTTACTAATAGACCACCAAAATATTACTGCCCAAAACAATCAACCTGCATATTAAAGCATAATAGGTACGTTTCATGAATAATTATTGTTTCAGTGGAGTCAGATGTCTTGATTTTAATCTCAAGCAAGTCTTCAAAAAACAGAAGTAAGTGACAAGTTAAATCATATGAACCTCTAATTATCTATTCTATATGTAAACATGAGCTGTCCATCGCCTCCCAAATGAACAACAATGGTGAGTGATGATGGTGATGAAAACTGATACCTATTGAATAAGAGAGTTTTCAGAAGTAAACATGACTTCTATTGATATTTACGGTTATTATTGTGAATGAAAACTAATGAAATGACAAACTCTAAAGTTGAAAAACATTTCCGTTAATTGAAATAAATAAAAACTGTAATTAAAAGACAAAATAATAACTAACTGAAACTGTATTGTGTGCTTACAAAGTAACTAAAATATAAACGTTATGGGTAAATTCCCTTCATTTTTGTCTTAGTCAGTGTTGGATTGATATGAAATCGATTTATTTCATTTAACACATTTTAGCTGATGGCACCATATGACACTTCACGGTTAGTTAGTTGTCGTTTGGCGTTGGCTTCACTTCCTGCTCTACCTGAAAACATAGAGACTAAAGCTGGGAGAAAGCAGCAGAGTCCTGTATGGGATGTATTTGAATATGATGGAGAGGAAGATAAAATATATGAAAAAAAAAACCAAAAAACCTCAAACTAAGCATTTGGAAAAAAGTGAAAACTAATAAAAAACTAGCAAACCTGCTCTAAAAACTACTTAAAATAAACCAAATTAGTGAAGAAAAAAATAAGTCAAAACTAAATAAAACTAACTATAATGAAAAATAACCTTGTCCAGGACAGGATGATATGTCAAAGTGTTGAGTAAATATATTTAAGTCTGTGAGTATTTTGTGAATGTGAGTAAAGTCGACTCATCAAAACTTTAACACATCATGTGACTAAAGTGTTCCACTATTGTATAAAAGTATTGTTACAGCATGTGTCGGTTCTACGGGTGCAATTAAGTATAGATTCATAACACGGATGCACATTCACACACTTGCCTGTGTTTACCGCAGCTTCCACGAAAACTAACAATGTGCTCAAGACACACAGGTTCCTATAGTGTTCAGTAAATAATGTGCAAGGACAAACACACCAACACACACGTGCACGCACACACACACACACACACACAGGCATTCACACTGTGACAGTCATAACCACGTAGGGGAAAATGTCAGTCTCTTTGTCAAGCAGAAGAGCCTGACAGAATCAATTAGCAGGCAGGGAGAATGGAGAATACTGGATTCAATTAAACTGACAGCTTTCCCCATAGGCACACCACTCACTGGGCCATTATTCAACCAAACTGTGTGTTTGTGTGTGTGAAAAGAGGGGTGGGAGGTGGGTGGGGGGTGAGAGCCAGACAGACAGACTGTGTGTGTGCATGGTACTCGTTGTGTGTTGTGCGATGGAGTGTTTGTGTGTGTTTATCTTGAGGATGAACTCATTTCTCTCCATCCGCCCCAAGGTCAGCTAGCTCTGTTAGGGATTTAGACCCACACAAAGTCTGCAGTCAAAATCTAATCCCTTCTTCAGCTGTCCCCACCAAGCCACATGCACAGTCCACGGTTCAAAGAGCGGCTTTGGTATCAATAAATATACCGTGGATTCATCGGCCACTTTAGGACCAATAGTGATTAAGTCATGAGTTTAGAATCACTAAATGTGAGTGTTTCAGAATGAGATTTAGCAGAAAAATCCACCTCAGAAGGAAGAAAAAAAAAAAAAAAACATGCAAAATTTCACAATCAAAATCAATAAAGTGAATGAAGCAGTGAATCTACATAATATATGTATAAATGAAGTGGCACAGTAGTTCAATATGGGTGGGTGTGTGGAGGTTGCACTTGATTTTTTTTTTTTTTTTAATGATTTTATAGTGCAGAGGATTTTTATTGAATCTATTTTTATCTATAATTTGGGCTGATTTAGCAACACGTCTCCCCCCCCCCCATGCAATTTATCTGCTCTAGTGTTAATATGCATTTCTATTTTGTGCTCGCTAACTGCCATTAACACAATGCTTCTGGAAAGGACACTTCAGTACCAGCGTTGTGTCCGTACCTGCAGTAGATTATAGCCTGCAGTCTGGCTTATCTGCTGCTGTCTGTGTCCCTCTGAAGAATAATGAACAGAACCTCTGCTCTTATCGCGCTTCGTCTCTGCTCTTGTCTAATTTCTTATTCAGTTCAGTGTGCAGTGCAGATAAACACAGAAAAGGAGTTATGAATGAATTTATAAAACGTGGCGCTCAACAGGCCAAACAATTAGCGCTGAATGGGGCAATGATCTGGAAAAGGAAATGACTGTAGTTGTCACGTACATTACATTAAATACATCAGTGGTGTTTATTGTAATAGAATGGATCATACGGTTACGAGTATTTGATGCCTTGTTGCACCGAAAACCATTTTGAAGGGATATATCCGCGTAGACTGTATTATACTACATAATTTAAATGTAATTTCTATAATATTTGCAAAGTTTCTCATCGACTACAAGCAGAAAAACCATTGCAATAAAGTTAAACTTCATACTTCTTCATCCCTTCATACCACATATATTGCACCTTTATTATACTGTGTACACAAGGGAATGTCTTTGCATACATAGTTCTTTACTGAGTCTTTTACTTACTTTTTTTATGCATACTAGGCAATAAGATGGACTGCTAAGATGAAATCAGGTGCTGCCTCAGTATAGATGGGAATACACTGACCTAATTTGTACATAGATGTTGGTGTTTTTGGCCACGAGCCTGACTCTGACTGTTTTATGTGTTTAATTCTGAAGTAATAAAACTACTTGGCCAAAAGCACAGGGTGTTTATTTTTTAATTCCATCCCAAGTTGTAAAGAGAACAAAGTGTCTTATTCATGCTGCCATGTATTGGTGGTGCTTTATTATAAGAGGCTATACAGGAGATAGCCCTGAATCAACAAAAGAACTGACCGTGCAGCTTGAGAGGGCACAAAATGACTATGTAAAACAATAATATATGGCACAGGGTGGAATTAACTAAAAAATATAGAATCATTGTTGCGCTTGTGTCATTTTGCATAGAGATATATTAGGGAATAATGATTCATATTTCAACTTTAATACATAAAGACCCAGTGTTGCTTTTGTGTCACTTCCCAAATGAATTTGTCCTCATTATATAACCTTTGTTAAATGTTTTATCATCATCTATTATAATATTATCCTCTTTATTTTGCATGTTTCACTATAAATGATGTATTTTCCTCTATTTAATGTATTATATTTAATGTAGATGTTCACGAAAACTCAAAGTAAATTCAAAGGATATTTTATCAAAACAGAGAAAACACAAGAAAAAATGACTTTTTCAGCAAAATCTCTATAACAGAACATAAACCCAATGTGTCCATCCACTGTCATTGATCCAACTCCATGATTTTTGCTAGTGAATCAATGTTGTAGAAGATGACGGTGTTTCCATGGTAACTGCGAAGCCTCTGGATGTCCAAATGGGTCATATCTGACGTAAAATTGCAATTTACTTACATGTATTGATAGGATTAATGGATCAACAGGTATTAAACAGTTGATATATATTTTGGTTACCTTTGGATGTTTTGTGTTAAACATTCTTTACTGTTGTGAGGATTGAGCTTAGGTTAGCAACTATGTTAGCATAAGATATCAGGTGAATTTAAAGCCAACTTTGTAAAAAAGAAAAAAAAAAAAAGGGTTGAAATTGTTTGCCTACACAGTTTAACATGATCAGTAGATGGCGCGATAGGTTATTAACATATGAATTGTGCCAATAAACAGAGTAGAAGAAAGTTGTTTCTTTAAATCTGTGTAATACTACTTTTCTTGTGGCGAATCACAAGAAAAGTACACACAGTGAATCAGATTGGCACATTGATGGTTAATGGCATGTTTTTACGTCAGATGCCCTTCCTGACACAACCCTCAGTATTTATCCGGGTTTGGGGCCTGCACAATGGGGCAGTGCCCCCTTGTGGCTACAGGTATAGGGATGTATAGTGTAAAGGGCTTGAACTTTCACACCAAAGCCAGTGGCATAAACCACTAAGTTACTTTAAATCTGTAATTCATGTGATATATGTGTTCATGGATCATTTGGTCACTTAATCAGTCTACTATCACTATCACTATAATAATAATAATAATAATAATAATAATAATAATAATAATAATAATAATAATAATAATAATAAACTTTATTTGTA
>JAPSES010000144.1:16245402-16256483 GCA_029822895.1 Maxillicosta whitleyi
TGTATTGAATGGAAAACACTGGCTACAACTACAGTTAATAATGTATTTCTACAAGAGCGTGTTGCTACACACAAGCCCACTGTAAATGTAGCAATTTTATTGAATAATGATTTTGCATTTAATGACTCTGACGTTACATTGTTCAGTGAATGATTTGACATTTTTTATGTGAGGCTACTGTTCACCTGCAAATTACTCTAACTTGACATTTTTTACAGTGTAGAATTCAAGTGGACGCAGACCATGTTTACAGCTTATATGCGACTGCAATAGTCACGCACCTCCTTCACTTAAAACCAAGACCAACAATCCCTATCGTTTTTTCTCTGCAACAAGCAGCAAAGGTAGAGAACTGCTGCTGCACAGCAGTACATTTCCAAAACAGTCAACACCAAAAGGAGGATCATAAAAGTGTAAAAATAGTTCTGTATATTGTTTAAGACATACAGTATTTGTGGTATCCATAGTTACTGGTAGTACAGAAACTTCCTGTAGTGCTGTTGTTTATGCGTTTTGCTTATAATCTTAAGCACAATGTTTCTTTTATTTGCAGAGTCAGAATAAACACTGAAAATCTGTTTTGGGGTTGTGACAGGAGAAATATTTTAGCAATAAAAAACTGTCAGCAAAATCCAGTTCTGGTTCAGAAAAAAAGAAGACAATAAAACTGCCATCCCTTGAGATGAAGTTCGGAAAGTTACAGCATACTGTGGTTTAGCTGATATGTGTTATATCCCTGCGCCTGCCCGCTCCACACAGCACCATTCTTATACGGCGCTGTTTAGCATTCAGCACGCAGCTCGCTCACTCTTGCTCTCTCTCTTTCTACTGGCACTATCTCGCCCTCCTTCTCTTCACCTCTCTCTCTTTCAGTATTTCTCAGCCCCACTTCCCTGGTGAGGTGGGATTGCGCCACTGAACCAGCATCTGTTGTAATGCACGTGCATGCACGCACACACTGGCATTCACAAACCGTAGATATTTAAACCCCCACTGTAGTGGACAGCAGGTCGCTATGCTGGGAACATCATGAAGACATATTTTGGACATTAAAAGTATAAAACAGTACGGTGCCACAGTCAGAGAATGTCCCAGAGACAACACCTACAGCTTCACAGTGAAATATTCGCCCTTAATGTGTCCCGTTTTTTTATTTGTCAGTCCTTCCCACTTTCCTTTCCCCTCATCCTTACCCTCATTAAGCATCACTTCCTTCTCCTGTCAGCCCCCACACACACACAGGACATACACACACCTCCTCTTTTCTTGCCTCTGAGTGCTCCATGCATTTCCATCTCTCCTTCCTTCACACATGTGTGCTTGGGCCAAACACTGAAATGGCTGTTAATTGAGCCTCCGTTGTACCTGCAGATGCATTACTTCCCTTCTGTGATAAAACTGTATCCTTACCCTCTCTCTAAAACTGGATTTGTCAGTCTTTGCTCTCTCTGCCATACAGACACATCAATCAATTAAACTCACAATCCTCCAGAATTTAAACATCTCTCTGACTCCATTGTTCAATCTGACGTTGACAGACAGAAGGGTACTTTACACGGCGCCAAAAATAGAGGTTCCATTAAATTTCATTTAAATACCACTTGAGTCTTTTCTCTGATTGATAACTTCACCTGACTAATCGCACAGAGCTGTTTGACAGACCTTTGACATTGCAATCAATAATTTATTTATTATGGGGGGGAAATCATGTTACAGTATTAAGGAAGTCTATGAAAAAACTCAGCTGTTTTTATCTCGTGCCTTCAAATGAAACCTTCTTGTCTTTGACTCAGATACTACTCTGCACTAGTGGCTTGTGAAACAGCATAGGGAATGTAAAGGGACACCCGTTTTTTTAATCTTTGCATGTATTTTTAAAGTAAAGATCCAGTTCCCACCCACTGGGTTTCAAAGGGAAAAAGTAGCCATGTATTTGTTAAATTCAGATAGCTGCTTCAGTTTTAAGAGCTATGCTTCACAGACTGTAGCTTTGGCACTCTATGGATCCAGGTATGCCTCTGTTATGTTAAGCCAGAGGGATCATGAAATCCCACTTTCACAGACTGTTTTTAACCTGGAAATTAGGGTCAAGTGAGTCTCTGCCCTTCCACTCTGCAGGAAATTTTTTCCACCTTTCCTGAGCTCACTTCAGATCTGGAGAGTCTGTGAGTCAGTCTGTCCCGACTGATTCAGCCTGATGCAGGACGGTTAAGACACTGTACACTAATACATTGTAGTCAGATCCCCCTGCACATTTTTAATAGAAGCTTTTATTATTATGAAGCAATTATACTTCGGAAGTTGCAAAGCTGGTTCTGATGCAGTGCAAAGAAAAAAACGAAAAAAAGTGATTACATTAACTTTATCGAATGAAATTCAGTCGAGTTCTTTTTCCGTTTTTTCCTCCTACTTTAAGCCATCAGCGCTACAATATTCTTTGAATTAGCTCTTAGGATCAGCAGAACCGGACCCACATAGTGAATGATATTAGAAAAGTCTTCTTAACTTGAATTTAGGACACTGAAGTCAAATTCCATCTACAGTGTTGGCCACCCACCACCCATGTGTCTGCACAGGGTCTGTCCAGGTACACTGGCATCCCCCCCACCACATACAGACATGCATCTCAATAGGGTAAATGGTCAATCCAGATCAGTTTTACCATCAGGAAAGCTGAGAAAGCTCAGATGGGGGGCACTGAGACTGAAATGGTGGGCGTCTGTATAACTATCAATATCAAACAGCACAATGTGCATCAACAAACAATAAGGTACTCCCTATACAACATACCTAAGCTCCGTCAGATCCATTCTCTCACCCCCCCCACCTCCACTTGACAATTTTTTTTTCGGGGGGGCAGAATGCACATGATGGTGTAAAGGGGCGTTAAAAAACACTGATCTAAATCATAAGAGTCCTTGGTTGTCTGCGTATGTCAGCACTACAGTGAACGTTGTGAACCCCGCCTTCAATCACTGGTGGCTGGACCCCCTTCAGCACCCCGAGGACCCTTCTAGGGATCAGTTTGGAAAATGGATTAATAAATTGCTAAGTTGTTGTCAGCAAAATAGGTATTGTGTTCCAGTTGTATTGATTCATGAGTTAAAAGTTTGATGGTCAGTGATCATGATGCATTCATTTCATCATTTATTCATTTAAGTATTTACTTTGACTTAGAAGCTCTACAGACATCTACAGCAGGGGTCACCAACCCTGGTTCCCCAGAGTTATCCTGCATGTTTTAGATGTGTCCCTCTTCCCATCATCAAGCTCTGCAGAAGCCTGAAGAGGGAACCATGCACAATAGTAACCCTCGAGGAGCATGGGTGGTGACCCCTGATCTAAAGTTTAGGTCTTTTATGAAATCTTCTACCAACCCCCTCCTCCCATTAGTCATGAATACGACCATCTCCTATCAACACAATATGATATTTACACTGTTTTATGTTATTCATTTGTGGAATTATAAAAAATTTTTTTTCCGAATCCATTAACACGTCGTTCCAAAATGGACTTGTATATAGACATTTTATGCACAATGACATGGTATTGTTAAATGCTACGGAGAACTAAAGTGGCTTTACGTGAAAACACCAGGATCATAAACCTATAATACATCTTTTAAGCAATAGGAAACCTTAGCAAAAATAGCTGGAAGCAGTTTTGAGAAACAGTAACACTACACAATTTATTTCTATTTTTGACTGCTTGTGTGAACTCAGTTTCCATGGCAGTGTTAGGATGTTCTGCTAATTCATGTATAATGGTATTCAGGAGAGGGATACAAAGCTGTATTAACAGTGCATGTATCTATCCATCTATCTGTCTATCTATTAGGTTTTAGTAGAGAAAACTGCTAACTGGATTAGATAGTGAGTGTAGCAGAGCCAGAGAATCAGTAATCAGGATGATTAAAAAAAGTCTAAGGCCCAGAATGGTATAGTTCCACCAGCCGCTGTGGACAGTACACACAAGCATGACTACAGCATATTTACATAGTGGGTCTTCTGGTTGGTTTGGTACAGAGCCTATCTTCCCAGCTTATCTTACAAATAAAATCTCTGTGGAGTGTATAGTGATAATAAAATGCAGCTCACTGTATCGACACATACAAACAAAAACCACAACACATAGGCAAGAGCAGCCAATACACAGTAATTTCCCCATTTCTTGTGTGGGAAAAGAGCTTCAGCTAAGCCACAGGTACACACATTTAGAAACAGAAACCTGAGAAACCACGGTCCAAACCACATTTAATTTCGCATGTGTTTACATGTGTTTTAACATGGCTTAGTGTCAGTGCAAAACCCAATCAAAATGCAAATGTGGCTGCAAAGGAAGCGGAAATCTAACCAGGTAAGGAGACGCTGATGAGCTGACACAGCAAAGTGAGCTCTGTGGATCACCCACTTGAGCTTTTTTGAGGCTTTTCAATACCCTCGGTCTTTCTTTCTGTCCCCATGGTGTAGCTACAACCATTACACAGCAATCACATTGGAAAATGCCATACAGTAGCTACAGCAGAGGGCTGTTATAGCACTCTACACTTGGCCCACAGCACTCTATTGTTAGACCTTTCTTAAGGGATCATTTCCTTGCCAGCTGCAACACCTGGTCTCTCTTTATCCCAGACCTGTATCTCCTGAGCCACCCCCCCTACCCCATCCTTGCCCATCCAATCTATTTAATTATATAGTTTTTCTTGTGCTCTACTATTTTCTTTACTTTCCATCATTCCTCCACCTCTCTCCTTTATCACCCAGGCCATCTTCCTCTCTCCTGTAGTACATCTCATCAATACCCCCCCCCCCCCCCACACACACACACACACACACACACACACTGTCTTCCCCAACTACTCAACTTCTCTCTGTTCTACCTTGTTCTTTTCACATCTCTGCTCCCCCAGTTTAATATATTCCACCACCACCCCATTGCTACCTTTTCTTCTGCATCCATTTCTCCTGCCCTTCTTTTTTTTCCCTGTCTAAACTCTCCAACTCTCCTGCTTCCCCTTCCCCTGCTGCTTCATCCACCTGCATATTTTCACCCATGTCTCCTCATCTCTTCCCAACCTCACCTAGTCATCTGTTTCCATTCGATTTCTTCACACTTCCCATGCGTTGCACCCCCTCAGCATCTCTCTCTCTCTCTCTCCTCCTGTCTCCCATCCCATCCACACCCCCTCCCCTCTATCCCTCCTGTCGTTAATCTAGAGAAAGGATATCACCGTCTCTAAATCGTGTGGGAGAGAAAACACCAGCGCCATTATCTCCCCATCTGCCTTCTCTTCTGCCTCATGTATGTGTGTGCCGCGCGCGCGTGTGTGTGTTTGCTCTTAACTCTGGTCCTCTTAAATTACAAGCCAACCTCTTGTAAATGATTCGCTGCAAATCATGGAAGATGCAGAAAGCACAAGGAGATTGAGAAATGGGGGGAGAAGGGGGGAAATGTGAGTGAGACAATCGGACAGAGGAGAAAAGTAGATAAAGAGGCTGTCATAGTCATACCTGCGCGTCCGCCTCTCCTCCTCTCCGGTTGGGTAAAGGGATATTTCTCCTCTGGTTATCTCCCCACTTTCAATCCAGGTGAAGAACTCACAAGAACAAACAATTTGTTAAATAATCCTCCACCGATCAGGCAATTTTTCAAACCAAATAAGACATCATATCCACTTTTTTTTGTGTCCTGCGTCGCGCACGGCTGGCCACCCTGTGGGGCTCCTGGAGGGGTGGCGAGGCTACCAACGCGTTTCAGATTGAGTTCCCGTTGAGTTTACATTAAATTGACAGGTGTGTGCATGTGTGTGTGCGTGTGCGGCAGGTGCAGCCAATAACCTATATCAAACCGACGTCCACTAGAGATCCACCGGGACAGGGATTTGAGCGTGCAAAAAACGCCGTCAAACCGGCGCACCACCGCGTTGCGCACTCATTTGGTCTCCACATGAGCTCCCCACGTTTAGGTAAAGACTCCGTTCATCGGTCATTTAATGCGAAATATCCAACCGTTTGGGTCGACACAGCCTGGATCCTCTGGTTAGTTTAATAGTGGAAGGGAAGCAATGAAAAGTGCGGGTGGGTAAACGACTTTTGACTCGATTAACCGGGCACAGTCGCGTCGGTGGGCTACTCAACTGCTGTCCACGTTAGGATCTGGTATGGATGCTCTTCGCTCTTCCCCATTCAGAGCTGGAATCCCTGTCCGAACATCACATCCCACTTATTCAGATCTATCTGCATGTGTTTCGCACCGTTCATTAGTCATGTCCTCCACTAGAATAATCCACTACAGTTACGGTTGGTAGATTTTATTATTATTTTTTTTTATTCTAATAATTATCCGCCTCAAGGTCTTCCAGGTATGGAATTGGATAACAAGAGTACAAAGAAACTGCAAAAATCACACGATTTCTTTCCTTGCAAACAGCCGATCTCCTTCCTTTCAGCCACAGAAGTGACTTTGTCTTGACCTCTCTCTTGTCTGCGCGTCGTTCTCTCCAAGGATAGACGCCGGACAACAGACGGATGGCAGGCTGCAAAAAGAGGCGTATTATAGGTCACAAAAAAAGAAGGGAGAAAAAAAAGAGAAAAACACGCCTCGGAGATAGAAGAAGATGAGAGTTCTTTGTAAAACAGCATCAAATTCTTGGTGTTTTTTTTTTCTTCTCTTCCTGCTGTTAAAAGCGCGCTGACCCACCACGGCTGAGGATGTGGATCCCTCCTGCAGTTGTGGTACTTTCACACTGTGCGGCGGTTCGTCCCGGGAGGTGATCCGCCTACCAGCTCCATCCAGTCCGCCTCCCCTCCTCTGCGTCCGCGTCCTGCTCCGTCTATTGACAAGCGGCTGCTCTGGGATTACAGCCTGGTAATAAAAGATACGTTATTATGACGACTGTGCGTGATGCCATCGCCGGGGCGTTTGCCTGGGAGAGGTAGCCGACACGAACCGACACAGCTAGAGGTTCTCAAAGTGAGGTCTGGGGACCCCGAGATGAACATTAAAAAGATAAAACCTCCCATAGGTACAAATGTGTCTGTGTGACTGGAGCTGTTGTACACTTCAGAGTGTCTTATTATCATCCACTAAGATGAAAATGACAGCTACAGCAGATAATCATCCACCTGAAACTTGTGCTTTTACAAGGGTTGTCAAATATAAGGCCCGCGGACCAAACAGGCCCCTCAAAGGTTCTGATCTGGCCCGTGGGTTGAATTTAAAGTGCAAAAATTAAAGGTGTAAAATTAATATAATCTCACTTTGACCTAAAGTAAAAACAGTAGCATAATATATTTTAAAAATTAAAACTAAACTATAAAACTAAAAATATGTTGACTGTTACTAAATGCTTTAATGTGCATATAAATGATAAGACAAGGCATAAAGTTAACCCATAAAGACATCCATCACCGACTGAACTGTTTAATATGTTTATCCATTAATCCTATTAACGTGAATAATTTGTGTAAAATACAGTTATTCATCTTTTCATAGTCATCAGATCTGACCCACTTGAACGTTCAGAAGCTCCGTAGTTACACCATCATCTTCTACAACATTGATTCACCAGTAAAACTCATGGAGTCGGATCAATGACAGTGGATGGAGACACTGGGTTTATGTTCAGTAAATGAGAGACTGGACTGAAAAAGACACTTTTTATTCAGTTTTCTCTAGTTTTGATATAATATCCCTCACCTTTACTCTGAGCTTTTATTAACATCTACATGATCAGTAAATTAAACACAGTAAAATACATTATTTTAACTGAAAAAATGCCAAATACCACTGAACAACGGTTAAACATAGAGGAAAAATTAACTTGGGAACTGACACAAATGTTACACTGGATCCTTATGGGTTCAAATTGCACTTATTTTCCTTTAGTCGTTTCAGATTATTAACTCTTTTTGTGAAAGGATAGTTTGTTAAAGTAACCTCTGCATAATTTAATTGTACTTTTTTTTGCAATAAATCAAAGAGAAACATTTGGAGTTATATGATATTATAGTATCTAGCAAAATGGTATAAATGGTTTAAAGGTGATTCAAATGTACTTATTTATTGTCTATGTTTGTTATGTTTGTATGTATTGTACGTGATATTCTCTTATGTTTACATTTTACACTATACTAATTTTGGTCACACTTTTAGACATTCTCATTAGACATTTTCTTTTTGCACAAGGACCACAACGGAAATAAGTTCATTTGAGCTTTTTTGTGTTATCCTTTTGACACATGTGCAAGGTGCATGAGCACCATTTATTTTATTTTGTTATTTTATCAACCTTGAGCAGTGTCAATAAATAAAATCAAATTATATAATTATTTTACAGATCCGGCCAGTTTAGGATCATACTGGGCTGAATGTATCCCAATATATATTAAAATGAGTTTCAAACATGTGATTTAGATCATGAAAAATACCAGAACACATTTTACAAATGAACTGTTCGATATCCACATCTAGTGTCCGATTATAGAGCCATTTGGAGCAGCTTCCTGATTTGCTTTTTTAAAATATGGTCAGTAATGAAAAGGACAGGGGTTGTTTGCTCAGTAAAAGCCAGCAAGGGACATTTTTGGACAATGGTGATATTCATTTGTGGCTGCGTTCATTATTCATAGCGGCACAGTGACAACATGTAGCTTCAATGCCAGTTGTAACACACAGCTGCAGAAATAGCAAACTTGCTAAGCACGGTCTAATACTGCATTAACTATAAATAACGTGTAATCACCGTGTGTGTTGGCACAGTCTCTGTTCAAAGGTTCATTTATATGGACACAGACAAAGGTATTTGCATAAATATAAATAACTTATAAACTAAAGCTATATCAGACGCATGAAACAGCTGCGACAGGAAACAGATTAGTCGGCTTTATAGATTTTGCAGGATTTCATGGATTATACGGTTTGAGAGTTATACATTTCTGATTAACATGGGATGGTAAAATGATATGACACACTGTAGGTGGGATACAACACTGCTCAAGGTTATAGTTCAACAGGTCTTCCAATGTGAACGACCAAACATGCTATTTGTTACACATACCTGACAGTGTTTGCTTGACGTCACTGCCCAAACAGGAAGCAGGACAAATAGCATTAAATGGTAAAGCTGGAGAAATGATATACAGTTGTGGTGATGCCATGGAGGTGATAATACGTGGTGGAAAGTGAAGGTGAAGAGCAAGCCTACCCATGAGCAAAACTTCAACAGGACGCTAGTCTCTTGAGGTTGGTGGTAGGGCTGGGGGGGCCAGAGGATAATACAAAGATAAAGAGAACAGCAGTGGAAAGCAATAATAAAGGGACAAACAGATTAAGGGAATGGGCAGAGATCAGACGGGGGCCTGGAAAATGAAAAACCCTGATGTTTTGCTTCATGTTCTTTAACCTCAATCAAAATAAAACACCTGTAGGCTATATAGGCTAAAGGTCAGTGGAGAAAAAAAACAAATAATAGTGTTGATGTGTGACAAATATGGAAGGTGTGGAACAAAAAAGGAAGGTGTGAGGTTTATTTTTGGCCGCACTAGTCACTTCTGGTGGCATTTTAAAGAATGATGTGGTCAGCTTTTAATCAGCCTACAGCAACAGTTTTTAAGTTAGTGGTCAGAACAGGAGAAGAAAATTGGTTAGAATGTGCTTTCATGACCGTTCATATCCGCAGTAGCAACGTTTTAATTAGACTTAGAGTCCCCAAGGTGAAACAAATCCTTGTTTTAGGATTCTCGGCTGAAAAATAATCACTGACCTAAAGATCCGACCGAAGTCTGTTATCGTAAGCGTAGAGATGCCGGTGTAAAACATGATGAACTAAACAAGTCTTTTCAAAAACATTAGATGAGACTGTTGTAAGAAGTAAGATGGAAAGTAGTTTTACTGCCTTAATATTGTCCATGTAGGGCAGGGGTGTCAAACTCATTTCAGTTCAGGAGCCAAATTCATCTAAATTTGGTCTGAAGTGGGCCGGACCACTAAGATAATAACATAACTATATATAAATAATATAAACTCCAAACTTTCCTTACATGATGAAAATGTTTGCATCTATAAAACATTTTTAAAATAATGTCAATGACATGAACAACCTGAAATTTTTAAGAAAAAATAAGTCAAATTTTAACAATATTATCTTAGAGATCACAGTGAGTTTTATAAATACATAAAACATTTAATAACAGGCACAATTATAGATATTTCAAGTTGTTCATCTTCATGTTATTTATTTATTTATTTTAAATTACAGTTTATTTGAATGTAAATATAGGAAAATTATATGAACATATTTACAAAGAGAAACATTTGGAATTATGAGTATTTAAAGGTTATTAGGATACTATTTTATATATTTTTATCTGAACATGGAACCTGAACTAACATTTTTTGACTATCTTAAGCGTAATTATTACATTTCACAAATTCCTCCCACGGGCCAGACTGGACCCTTTGGTGGGCCGCATTTGGTCCCCGGGCCGCATGTTTGACACCCCTAATGTAGGGTGTTGGTGTTCTCTAATTACAATAAAACACGGTTATAAATTTCACAGTCCATTAGTAAACGTAACATTTGTGTCCAGTTTTTTTATTCAGTTTAGTCAGAGCTTTCAGCATGTGTCCGAACTAAATGTTACAGATAGAAAAAGATAAATATTGAGAAAATAACACTGACGTAAACTGGAAACACACTCATCCCAAAATACAGAGTAGGCCTACATGATGGCAGACTACCAAACCACTGTGACTAATACAGCCTGACAGGAAGAACCAAAGAAACAATAAAAGTGGAAAGCACTCTGTTGTGAAGAAAAAAAGTCAAGAAACATTGTAAAGGCCTTGGTATGACGAGTTAATAAAGTCAGTGTGCAGGTGGTTCTGAAAAATCTTAAAGAAAATAATAATGATAATAACCATCATCATAATTATTATCGGCATCATTAAAATCAGAATCAACTTTAGCCAAGTACGTGAACACATACAAGGAATTTGACTTGACTAGTTCCATAACTATTGAAGATACGTCTATAGAAAAGTCCATGGACTATATGAGAAAACATGAGTCGCCATCTGGT
>JAPSES010000144.1:16264595-16278576 GCA_029822895.1 Maxillicosta whitleyi
GGACAATGCCAGGACTGATCAGGATCATCAGGTTTGGGACAGAATGGTTCAGGGACAATGAGACATCATTTTCACACGTGGTTTAGCCTCCATAAGCCTCTAATTTATTATGAACCTTATTGTGACACTATGTAAGTATTATATGGTAAAAGATAAATAAATAAAAATGTCACAGTGAATGTCTCCTGGAATCAAAACTGAAGATGATGCAGTCAAATATTGCACGTGTGACTTTTTTTTTTTTTTTTTTGACATATAGGCAATTAATATGTTGCGGTCAGCACATGCATAGACATGATGACATCAGCTGGATTGATGCCAAATCTAAATACAATATTATTATTGTTATTATTATTATTGATATATTATTTATTTATTTATTTTTATTTATTATATATGAGAGCCGCTAACTAATCAATGCTATGTGTCCACAGACTGTATCAGTCACTGAATGAAGTATGTTGCTCATTGTTTACACACATCTGTACTATGTATAATCAAGTTTTCATGTTCAATTAAAAACTTACAGCCAATTCATCAAGTAAGACTGCTTTAAAATCATCACGTGCTTAACCAACTAATAGTTTGGCTGCACTAAAGACCCGTGTAGAATTGGAATCATAACAATTATTTCAGAATTGTCACAGTTTAATTTGAACCATGGATCAACAAACGGCCAACTTAGTGAACATAATAACATCATATCATAACTTTATACTTTCATAGTCATACACACCCATGTAGAAGAAGTGCATCAAACTCCATTATTTTCATTTAGAGCAGTGTCCAATGACAAAAACAAACCATGCTTGTAGTTTTTGCCACTTTGTATGACTCTAAAAGTTGTTTCTTAACGGTTCTCGTCCCATTCTGATGTATTAGTTGAAGGCCCGGTGGTGTTAGCTTTCCTCACATTAGAAGAATGACTCACTACTCCTTCTAGTGGCCACATAAATCAGTAGGACAGTGGGTTTTAATATATTCCTTTCACATCGCTACCATCCAATACATTTGCATTTTTGACATAATTTTGTAATGATAACTAGATATTGTTTTTAATTGTAGAAGTAGAAATAGTAGAAATACAACATATTGGCCTTTTAGAGTTCTTTGTAAAAAAGTAAAAAATAAGTAAGTAAAAAAAAGTAAAAAATATATATTACATTGACCCTTCACCTTTTATTTATTAAAGCAGGAATAACATCCCACAGTTTTAACAAGAACTGTATTCATATTCCTGAAGTGTACATACATACATACACAAATCCAATATCATAACTCTGCCTCATTTTTATTAAGTCCCATCCTTCTATCCATCTGTCCACCTCTGCTGCTCCACTGCACCCAAAAAGACAACCTGAAACAACTGAATACCAAATAACTGCTTATCTCCTGTAGTATGAAAACATTTGTGATCCATAGAGATAATAGAGTGGCCTTTAAAACTAGATCACATGATTGCTTTGATTATTTTCTGCAACGCATATGTGTCCCTTCAAAAGCAGAGTTTTTCATTCATGCTGCTTTGTCCTTGACTTAAAAGTACAGACTGAAGCCTGTGTAAAACAAGAATTTGCAAAGAGTAATCTCATTGCCTGATAAGTCATCTAAACCCACACTCATCTTCCTGTTCGTGTTACGGCTAAAGTGTAATTTAAAAAAAAAAAACTTATCTGTCCTTTATGAAAAAGATTGTACTTTTAATTTTCAGTGTTCTGATATTTTTTGCATTTCATCTTTTTGTGTTTTGGAATGAACTATTGACCAGCTCATTGTGTTTTTATGTCAAAATAAATGAAAAACAAACCATCTTCAGTACAATAAAAATGCATTAAACACATTTACTTAACCCTGTAAAGCCTGAACTAATAATTCATTGACAGAAAATACCAGTTCTTTTAAACTGGTGCCTTTATTGGTACTTTTGAATAATCTTTCTTTTTTTCTTTTTTTTTTTCAAATATCAATTTCCATGTGTTCAGTTTTGTATTATATTTGATACATCAGGTCTCAATGCTTAAATAGTATTACTTTTGAAGAAAAACACAATATAACACAAACATGTCTAACCAATTGGTAATTCCTTGTCAAAATTGCCATAGTTCTGCAGACAACAGGGACAGTTTATGCCCCCTGCTGTCTGACAATTTCTCCAGAACTGCATCCCAGGTGTGCGACAAGGTGTATCATCATCCCTGTTCATTGTCTCTGGCGTGCGTTTTCGTATCTCAATGGCCTCTGTGATCCAGCAATGGTATAGCAACATCCCTGTCACACTTATGACATAGGCTACAGGAAGTAGCAGTAGCTAAAACTAGTAAAGCAGGTAAACAAACAACTACCCCTGTCTGATAAATGAACGATCTACAACAACTGTAAGTGGAAGATGGTATGAAACTCTAACAAAGTTCTACCTCCTTCCTCATTAATGACAATCTTGAAGACCTTTAATGAATGAATTCCTCCCATCTTGTGGATTACTTGTGTATGGCATGTATCTAATTGTATACATCAGGTTTTTCAAGATAAAAATATCACACTGATCATGTAGAGGGCTTTAAAACATATGTATCAAATATGATACGTTTGGCATTAGAGTGTTAAAGTTGCTCTGTCTTCAAAAACCTGTAAGTGCAGCACATATATCAAAACCAATGTATAAAACTCAGTATTACATGTCTGGAACTACTAGTATTGAATCATATTTACATGAATACCTTGTGCATCTTCACCCATCCGTAACAAATGCAGCTGGCGTCTCTCCACCTGCAACAGCTTTGTACGGGGAAGAGATGAAGAGAGACCTAACACAGTGCAGTGACATATAAAAGCATATCCAAAGAGTTTGAAGTAAAATACATGTTTTTAGGTTGTGGAAATTTATTTATTTCTAAACTATACTTGGAGAGAGAAAAAAAAATTCTGCCAATAAATAGAGACTTTAAATGTCTGTCATGTAAACAATGAATGACAGGAACAGTGACTAAAGGACAACTGTAACAAGCGGAACTAAAGCAGGAGTTAACACACACACACACGTATACACACAATTACTTCAATGCTGGTTTATACAGTCTTTGCATCCATACCCTCAAACACACCTACGCACTACCCACACAACACTTTGAACTAACATCTACACTGATGCACTAGCCCACATGGAGAGAATGAATGGGCTAATCATGCTAATTATATTGTATTTACTGAACTAAATCATTGATGACTGCTTGTTACATTTCAGATCAAATTGAAAATTATGAAAAAGCCAGGGGAGTTCTTCACATCCACATTCATGTTTATGTGCCGTTCAATGCGCGTGTCTGTTTATGGATGTGGAGTCGTATAATAGGAGGCTGTTACCCTTGTTAGAATGTCTAAATGAAAGAGGTGAAGAATAAGCAGATAACAAACAGGAAATATGTTAATCGGCAGTTACACCCAGTAGCTCCAGCAAACCAGCTGCTGGCACAACAAATATGATATCCAGCTTAATCAAAGTATTGCAAGTAAGTGGGCAATTTCATCTCATATAAATGAAGAATCTACACTATTAAAGCTATTAGGTTTATTCTTCTTCTGGTTTATGGCCGTGTAAGTGCTTCCTAAAGCTAGAAATAACAAATAAAAGTAGACCTCAGTGTCAGCAGGTGCAGGAGTCAAATTTGATTTGGTCCTCTTTGGGATTTAACTAATAGTTGTGTTAATATATAATATAAATATACCTGTAAGATCCCAGCTGCTTAGTGTTCAAGAGGAATCTATAGAAAACAGAAACAAAATGTGGTGATTCAATTTGTAAATAGTCAGATAAACATCTGTGCTGCTTTGTTACAAGCAGATTGTCTTTGTTTCCAAAATTCTATTGTATGTGCGTTCAGTGCAATAAAAAAAGAAAGACGAGCTGAACATTTCCAAGCCTTTAATGTGTAATTTTAGGATAGCATTTAAGTAGCAGGCACAGCATGTTCCTTATGCCACTGGGTTGATTTGTTCTGATTCAATAACGGGGCACAAATAGTTTCTTCAGGGTCTGAAGTGGTCATTATGTAACTAACCCAATAAAAAGGTTGTCATTCTTTTTCACACACCACTCCCTTCTGTTTTTAACCCTACCACCTTTATATATCTAGCAGCCGTATAATTATAACCCTGTCTTTCTTCTGAATATATATATATATATAGTTAGGCCAGAAAAGGTAAAAATACCAAAAGGATGTTCAAGTCAAATCATCCCCTGATTAATTCTAAAGGTTGAGGGCGTTCTGCCAGTGCACCCCAGTTACACTTTTTTTTTCTTCATCACAAGTATATAAGTCTGAAAAACCTAACTGAGCTCTTTCCTGCTGTAGCGTTTATGTATCCCTTCTTGAATTACCATTAAATATTAAATATTTTTTGAGTGATGCTAATATGTGCTTATGTTTATCTTCCAGGAATAGCTGTATTTGTCTCCCCTGTCTTGTATCCAAGCCGTACATCACCTTTTAATACATTAAGCGTGCCACTGGGGTGAAACATGTAAATGCGGAGCCTCAGACACAACAACTTATGAATAAATAGGCTGACGACAAGAGACCTAAGCTGAGGCTGACATCCTCTTTTAGCAGCACTCTCAAACCACGCAGCGGTTTGAGGACGGGATTGATGAACTTCGTATAACCTCAGACTTTAATGCAAAATAATATGAGAACAAATAACACTCGAATGTGTAAAGAGACACACCTAAAACCTTATCATTTTATTATAAATATTTCTTCTCTCTGAGGGAAATGGGAGAAAGAAAAAAAAAATGCTTAAGATGTTTTATGCTTATTAGTCAGACTGATAAAATAGTCCCAGTGCATCACTATACACAGGACTGAGTTTGTTCAGAGCTGTATAGACACCGGCTCTGCACTGCATGATGTAATGACGCTGCTGTTGTAAATGACTGATAGTTATTTGGCATTTCCAAAAATAGCTTTTTGCTGCGCATGCCATAATTCCATTTTGATCTGTTTCGTGCTGAGTCTGGTCCTGTGCGAGGCTCTCTGGATACGGAGCACTAAATGAAATCTCAGCTAACAAGATAGAGGCCATTCAGGGACACATCAACTTCTTATCCCAAACCAGTGTAGTGAAGAGAAGATCAAAGTAATGAAAGTTCCCTTGGCATGAAGAGCCTGTTCTTCTGACTCTAAATACTTTCACTGGTGTCATGTTGAGCAATCTGTCATTGTTGAAGCGAAATAAAACTTTTAGGTTAAATGAAATATTAACCCGTTGCATGTGCTTAAGTAACAAATTATTGGTTTTTAGCAAGTTTCAGCAAATAAATACATTTTAACAAGTGTATATTTTTTTGCTCAGAAAGGCATATTTACTGTCATATTTTCCTGAATAAAATATTGCTGATGCATAAATGCAGCATGAATATGTAGAAATAGACAATTATGTTGCTCACAAATTACACTTACAGGTTGTCCACCATAATTGATAATATTAGATATATTTTACAAGCATCCAGGATTTTTCTAAAAATGATCTCTTCACGATGGTATGTCGGTCAGTCCATCCTTGTTTCATTTAAAATGTGACGCCTCCAGAACAGTTTGACAAATTTGTTCACTTATGCCCCGTCTCCACTACCTGGTACCGACTCGACTCAACTCGACTCCACAGTATTCCTGTGCTACTTATGTGGAATCAGCTCGATTCGGCTGGACTCGTTACTCCGATGCGGCGTGTTACTTCCATGTCGTCTGCTCAGAGTTGCTGAAAACTTGCTCCTTGTGTGTTTTCATGTTTGAATTTTTACGTCCGCCACCAAAGACTGAATCTATGTGACCGTCCATGGTGTAGTTTTGTTCTGTCATCATGTGGATTCATGTATCAATATTTACTGTCGGCGGGTCACAGAGAAAATTGTCTGACCAATCAGTGTCTGCAGTGTCGAGAAGTCATGTCGGTCCCAACATTTTGGCACCTCCGGGGAGGCGGTACTAAAAAAACTAGCATCGGGTCCCAGATTTTTCGTAATGAAAACGCAAAAGAGCCGCACTAAGTCGAGTAGAGTAGAGCCGGTCCCATGTAGTGGAAATGGAGCATTAGACAGAAAAATGAGCCAACGTGATGTTATTAGTCAAAGGTCAAAAGTCAAGACCTGGTATATGTTTGTTATCAATGTTACATGTACTGAATTCCTTGAGGAACTTCTTTTTTAAAATACTAACTTGTGTTGTTTATTTGAACTCAAGGATGAAATTAATCTATTTTGCAGATCAAAGGTCAACATTGTTGTGATCTCATAAAATATGTTTAACTATTACTAACTGAGAGAACTGAATGTGCAAATTATGATTCTAGGACAGTGAACATGTCATCGTATTATGGTTCTGAAAGCACTGACAGCATTTCATTTAGAACCACAAAGTTTGCAAAGATGAAATACAAAATGACTCGTGACTTTTGTGATGATGTTTTGAGGTTTTGTAAAATAGTACTAAGATTGCGGGAAACAAGTCCCCCCCACCCCACCCCACCTATTCACACTATAATATCTCCAGAGTCCAAAGTGCTGAGCCAGTAGAATCCCATTAAAGTTCACCTCTTTGTAAAAGCATGGCTTTCATTGCATTTGCTGAACACCCAATACTTTTGTTTGTTTTCTTTTGGCTGACTAAGTCTGATTTTTATTTTTATTTCTGAGGTAATCAGATATAAACGTCTATTTCTATTTTGTATTACTTTGAAGTGAATTATAGGACTAGATTAGAGCAGAAAAATAGACATTCCAGGCAGGTATAAGGACGTACATATGGGCATAAACTGTCAGGCAGAAACAATCCGAGGTATTATAATACAGTGAGTTCTGATCATACATTTTTGTAGTATTTGTTTTTCAGTCTTGTACATGCATGTTCAATCTATATAAATGACTGTTTTATTTACTGGTAAATCAGAAAAGGTTATGGTGTTTAATGGAAAGGAGCAACAGGATATTTTACAACATGAATTTCTATGGGATATAAAATAGAACTGTACATTTTGAAGAATAAAAGCTGACTAAGGGAAGTGAACAGGACTGATTATTAATAGTGTATTACATGATACCCTGCAGTAATTAAAATGTATAATCTGTGCTGTTTTGTGAGTATATTGAACATATGTTCATGTATTAGAGCTACATATCCAGAAAATCCATTGCATAAAGGTTGCCAAGCCAAATGTCGTGTGACCCCCCCTGAGCCCTGCCGTCTAAGCAAAGTGATAGCGGCTCAGTGCTTAACCCCCTTGCCTCAGCTGCTAGCCTTTTAAATATGCAGCAAAAGGCCGGTGCTGTTAAGCTATACTATGGCCGATAGCTGACGACAATAAGCGGTAAAGCCGCTGGTCTTTTAAATAGCCTACACTGTCGAAGGCTTTTGTTGCTTTAGCTTGGGGCTAGGTGTTAGCTGTTTAAAATGCAGGCTGGTGGCATTAAGGGGTATGGCTTCTGGCGCTATTATTAATATGCAGCATAAGGCTGGTGATGCAGAGTGCTAAAGCTGCTAGCTGTGATGCCCAGGGAAATCCCTGCTGCTGACCTTTCACTGACAGGATGAAATCTGACACAGACACACACATGGTAATGAGGGCTGGGAGGAGACGAAGAGGGAGTGAGAGAGAGAAGATGGGAGAAAGGGAAGAAGGGAGTTAGAGATAATGGTGATGGGAAACCAAAGAGAGACACAGTAATATGGGAATTAAGGAAATAAAGGAGATGGACTCAGAGAGAAAGGAAGAAAGCAGCTTTAGTGTGTATGAGTGCTTTAAGGAGAAAACAGAGCGTCAGGGGGAAAGGATGATTCAGTGTTGAAACTTAGGGATGGCCTGTGGTAGCATTTTCTATGAAGTTAATACATAAAAAAAAAAACCTCTCTGAGGCGATGCCAGGAAAGGCAACCAGAGGAGAAATACATAAAACAATGATGCAAAAGGACCTGAGAAAAAGCAATGAAATGTGGAATGTGTATTAAATGCCGCGTTTCCACATATGGAACCGACTTGACTAGGGTACCAGGTACTATTCCTGACCATTTCATTTACAGGATTCTACTGACTGACAGAGAACCTGGACTTCATAGTGATGTGACGGGTTACATCTGCTCAGAGAGTTGTTGATAAATTTGCTCGTTGTCTTGTCAAGCTCATACTTACAACTATATTTACTGTTAACTCTCGAGTCTGCAGTGTTTACATGTCACGTTTTAGTATCTGTTCCCCACTTTTGGAACTTCAGCGGAGGTGACACCAAAAAAAAGTCATACCAAGTACCAGATTCCAGGTCCTTTTTCATAATGCAAACACACACACACACACACAAAAAGCCACGTTGAATCAAGTTGAGTCCATGTAGTGGAAATGCAGCAAAGATCTCAGGTTCAAATAACAACAGGTGAATGGTATCCACGGTGATGACAAGACAAAATCACGTCAAGGTAAAAATGGACAATAACAGGTGAGAGAATGAGAAAAAGGGAAAAGGGGGAGGGTAGAGCACCAAGAGGAGACGAGGATAAGAGACAGGAGGCAGAACACACTAAGATTCCCTCACAGACGTGTTGGTGAGGCTGTAATTTAACGCTCCGTCAGGTCGCAATCAGCAGCTGTGCGTGCGTACATGTTTGTGTGAGCGTAAACGTGTGTGTGTATGTGTGTGTTGGTGAGCGGGCCAAGGGGGACAGTTAGACACACACCAGATTTGGCGGTAGGGAGGGATGGGAGAACACAAACAAATGAATAGATGAGCAGGCTGAAGGGACTGGCAGGGCAGATCCCATGGCTTTGTCAAGATTTTGCTTCTTCAGTACTCTGTTTAGAGACATGTCGCTTTGGGAGCTGGAGTCAGACCAAAGAAGCAAAAGGTTGAGAAAAGGAGGAAAGCGAAGGGGAAAATGAGAAAAGGTGTAAGGAGAGAAAGCACCAAGTCAGAGGAGGAAAACCGTGGAGACAAGGATGTATCTTTTGTTAAATACAATAAAAAGAGACAGTAGGGAGGAGTAAAGACACGAAGGCCAAAAAGGAAATAAGAAGAGAGAGAGAGTGAGTGGATCAAAGCAAATATGGAAGGGGGAGGCACGGTTTTGGAGATGAGCAAAGAGGACAGTGGGAGAGGGGAGGGCAGTCAAGGAGAAAAGGGGATAAAAGGGAGGTGAGGATTGGAGAAAATAGAGGATGAGATGGGACAGTAATAGAGAACGGAAGAAAGAGAGAAAAGGAGCTGAGAGAGGAAGGATTAGAGGAGAAGAGGGTGGGGAGAGGGGACAAAAATTAGTTTCTTTTTCATCCAAAGTAGAATAATCCCCCAAAACTATAGCGATAAGGAGAGTTCAAAGGATGAGTTAAATAGTGGGGGGAAAAAAAGAATCATAGCTTTGAAGCAAGAAAAAAAAAAAAAGTGTCATTTTCACTGAATTTACACTTAAATGTTGCGTTAGATTAAAGATAGCAGCAATAACGAACAACTTGATGAATTTCTCGTGTCGTTTCAAGTTACAAATGATACACTTTGACCTCACGATTCAGAGTTAACTTTGCTTTGAGTAAACAGGTGTTGTTTTTTCGCCGCACTCTTTTGTATTCCTGATATCACATGCACACACTTCAGTGGAAAATCTGTCTCTATCTGAATGGCACTTGACATTTTAGTCACTCGGCAAACTGAAAGAAGGGAGAAAATACACACAGACAAAACCAAATTATTTATTTATACCCACATCATGACCACAACTGGGGAATGCATTAATATTACACATGCAATCAGAACTCTTGTAGCCCTGCAGTTACAAACATGTTCACCCAAATCACCATAAAGCACATCACGTATCTGCAAATAGAAGGAATATTATCAGTTTTCTGTGTCATTACAGCCACGGGTGATTAGATCAATAACCCACTGATTATTGAAGACAGCACCTGTCCACCTGAACTGATATGTATGGTTATAATGCACGAAAAAATACTGTATACATAAAAAACAGTCAAACATTCTCAATATTACTTAAGTAAAAAACATTCACTAAGCATCAAGACATTCCTAAAGCATTATTATTCTTGTTATTGTGGGAATTCTTTGTATATTTGCTATTTACTGTGTGATTTTTTTTTCATTTATTTATTTTTTTCAAGTTGCTTGTAGGTGCCAAATAAATGCAGTACAGCAAAGGTACAAAAATTCCCCCAATGAAATGGAAAAAAATTGAAAGGTAACATAACTTTTTTTAAAAAATAAACGTATTTATTTATTTGTTTGATATAAGCAGTGCACATTGATTAAATAAATATATGTGTCTTTAAATACATAATTCATACAAGTGTGATAATCAAATTATTTTATATTAATATAAATACAATGAGTTCATGCAAAAGCATATAGATACAATTACAATAAATACAATAAATTAATACATGCTAACTCATAAAAACAGCAATTAAACCACTTTAAAGCAAAGTAAATTCATACTAATACAGTGATCAAAGCTGTGTTCCACTGTTCATACTTTCTGTAGTTTGAGTACGAAGGGTGTTCCATTACGATCGCGGCGAAAATAAGTGTACCTAAAGAACCCGGATGGTGCACTCAAAACGGTAAAATTGTGAAGTGTGGAATGATGTACACTTTTCACACTTAACAACCACCATCTTCAGTACGTAACGGAGCAGGCGGAGCCAACCTGAGCGTTCTCCGTCAGATGGAGGAGGAAGTGGAGGCATTTTCCATACAGCGTTCATGTGCAAACTCATTTTCAAAGTAGAGGTGCATGAAGGGTTAAATCTTAGCGAAGTCAGGGATGATTTTTGCTGACATGACGAGCTGGGCGAGAGTCGCGATTGGAATTTCCGGTAAGTGCACCACGGAGTGTATGGTTTGGAACAAAACTTACCTGCTGAAATCTGTGCACTCAGTAAGTGCAGACAGTGTACTCATGGAAGTAAGAATATCCAACCCAGTCTCATGTGCTTGTCAACACGATTTTCTCATACAACACAGGGTGAGTTTCTTTCAATTCATATGAGTTCATCCAGTGTTGGGATCGTGCACACCTTTTAGTGACTGGATGTGTGCGTCATCACCTCTTTTCAAAGAGGTCTCTGCTAATCTGCAGTAGAGACATGGGAGATGGGACATGGGTGGACACCTTGAACAGTGCCTCATTCTAAAAAAACCAAAAAAAAAACAAAACATAACTGCAATCAAAGTAAAGATACTGTATTTCCAGGATTATAAGCTGCTGCTTTTTTTTTTTTTTTTTTTTTTGAGTCTTGCGATCTATAATACGATGTTGCTAACCTATAGATTTTGTACAGGCTAACGGCCTCCAGGGGGCACTCTTAGCAGGAAGTGCAAAAGTGAGACAGACAGGTTTAAGAGGTGACGTAAAAGGGAAGACGTTAGTTTTAATCTTGACTCATTCACAAAACTTCATCATGGAAAACAGAAATCATTCACCAAAACCAGCTGCATGTGAATCTGTCTGTGGATCCTGACAGTGTGGAGCAGTGTGAAAAAATCCACCATCACCAACGGGTTTGGAAAGACTGCTGTGTGATGAAGGGGACAGCACAAGCTCAGGGGCAAGTTAGCCTCGAGATGAAAGTGACATTGAGAGCGACAACGAAAGAGAAACTGAGAAGGTGTGTGGGTGGAGCCTTTCTGAGCCTGTTGAACTCCGACACTGAAGAAGACGACTTCAGTGGTTTCAGAGGCAGGAGGAAGATGGAGACAGCGATCAATGACTTTTCTGTTTTTTTTTTTTTTTTTAAACCAGTTGTTTTACTGCTGTTACAGGCACTGTTTGGAAAAAAGCAGGTTTGTTAGGTTGTAAATAAATATATTTTTTTTTTAAATATTTGTGTAAATATATCATGTTACAATGTGGGCACTTGTGGTTTATAATCACCTGCAGCCTATTTATGCGGGGGAAAAAATGCGGATCATATTCTGGTTTGCTTTATTGTTTGGAAAATATGGTAAGTCTGAATATCACCTCCTCCTCTTTGTAAATCTTACATGTTTGACCTTTAAATATAACTGTTGTTACTGTATTTTTTTGTTTGACAACATTCATTGAAGTATTCATGACTTCTGTTACTCTCTAGCCTTGGAAGATCAAGTGGAGCTCTGTTGTTATTTTAACCCTGAGGCATATACTGTTGTTTTATCATTGTTGTATTAAAAATTTAGAAATGTGCAAGCTCAAGGTTCTATGCATCAACACATCGTAAAGACACACCCATACCGAGAGAAAGAAACACATGCAAACCACTCGGTGTAGTCGAAATCAAACGAAGAAGAAAACCAACAGTTCCACGTACATGGCATGTGTTAATATTAGCATACTCATATTTATGGAAATAGTACAATAAATGGATGGCACAATGTGTCCCAGAGCTTAGAAAGCTGCAGGGCTTGACTAAAACAGTTACACGTGGTATCATGAGTCAAAAAAGAGCCTCCAAGACAAAGGATAAATGTGTAATCTTTCATACGCCATAAACAGATGTGACATGTGACAATGAATGACAGCCGTGCCTTGAGCGTACAACTATGTGCTTCAGAACAGACACGGTCCATGTGATGGAGATATAATACAAGCTGGAGGAGGAGATGCATAGATAGTCTCAGGTGCCACACACGTACACTAGAGTCCACAACAACAACAATTGTATACAAGAGTCCCACAGCAAATTAATCATCATGGCATATAGCTGTGGTATACACAGGCTGCTCTGTCTAAGCTTCAAAAACACAGTGACTAATCACACACTGGCTTTTCATACAGCTCATTTTTCATGCTAAAGAGAGGCTCAGCGGTGTGATACCGGAGTCAAAATAAACAGCACGTTCACAGAATGGAGGGAGATATACTCTAACAAAGCAGTCAACAGCAACAATGATGTGATTTATACTTGGGCTTTTTGGAAAACAGCGCTTCCATTAACTCACTGGGCATTTATATTTATATTTATATGCTGCCTTCTAATTTCTTTTGGTGTTAGACTGTATTGTTCTGATCAAGCCCACACATAAAATGGAACAAAAAAATCAACATTTTATTGAATATGAATACCAAGTTCCATTCATTTGTGAGAACACTGGGTCTTTGTCGGAGGAAATCCTTTTACATACATAGAAATGAACACAAAACTGTTTTTTTTGTTGTTGTTTTTTTTGTCCGCTGTTGGAATTCATGTACGATTAATATGGAACCTTTCATCAACATTCTATTAGGGACATTCTGAGGTGTCTGACCTTGGCGGGAGTCATTATTATTTATATTACTGTGTGTGTCAGTGAGCTGAACATGGACATATCTATACATCTGTGTTTAAAAAAATAAAAATACACTCACTTATCTCGCTTTATTATTCCCAAAGTTCAGTCTCTACACTTTTTCTACCCTAATACATACAACACCTAGTACACATTAGCAGAAATGAGCTGCCATTGGAGACCAGATCTTCATCAACACCATGTTCAGGGGCACTGAGTGGAGAATTAACCTTTATTTTATTTTTAACAGTGAAGGAAACCAGAGGACCAGAGGAAAATCACATGGCACAAAGAGAACCAATAAACTCAACAAAGACTCTGGACTGACTGAGAATTCAACCACAACCCTTCCTGCGCTGAGGAGACGTTATAACCACTGCACCGCCGCACTGTCCTGGTCTTTTCATCTGTTCTATTTGGTAGCTGTTTTCATGTTTTAAAAGGTGTGGAAATGATTTGTATTTATTTATTTACTTTTTTAAAAATTTATTTATTTATGTATTTATTTATTATGTAATTTTCAGGAAATGTTCACTCTGAGACAAGGAACAGATGATTAAAGTTTGGAGGTGATCCGGATCACTGTGTGGATCCGGGAATTTTTAAAAATATTTTCTATTAGTTATCATTGGCGTTGCTGTGGTAATAATAACAAATGTCCACCAGATGGCGACTCATGTTTTCTCA
>JAPSES010000144.1:16292956-16306617 GCA_029822895.1 Maxillicosta whitleyi
CAAATGTGGGAGTAATATTGGGGGTGTCAGTCACAATATGTGGGGGAACTGTGCTGCTTGGCGGAGGTTTGCGCTCTGAGTGCTTTTCTAGTTTCTGAATTTGAGCGGCATCTCTATGTTTGGAACTGACTGTCGTGCTGTGTGTGTTCATGTGCAGGTCTTACAGTCCTGTTACGACTACCCCAGAGTGGTAGAAATCCTGGCTAACTCTTATGAACGTTTGAAACCGACAAACAAGTGGAGGCCAGCCATTCCTGATGACTGCTACAAGGTACACACCAAGCTGTGATGTTTGACGCACTATACATCATCCATCTGTGTTGGAATTTAGTATAATTTAAGCACATATTTGACTTTCCTTGTGTATTTACTCTTTTTTTTGCATCTTTATATTTCCCCTCTACAAACATCTCCTTGACAAAAACGGTTCTTTTTACTCCAGGACCCCTCCTCAACCCCTTCCACTCCGTTGAAACCCACAAATGCTTATAACAAATCTGAGGATTGAGTGTTCTTTTATGGGTTGAGACGGTTCTCCTACTCCCTATTCTGAAAAAAACTCCTGGATTTAGTGGAAAATGCACAGGCCACGGAAAAGTTCACTTTTCAGAAATATGTAGTTCTGAGTAGGACAGCAATGCCACAAATATATGATCTTATTGACAATGATTCATTCCTGTGGATTAAACCACCAACAGTATAAATGAACTCCAGTTAATAGTAATATGAATATGGATATTAGATATAGTATTTTAAATATAGTATTTTAAATATATATATATATATATATATATATATAGATAGATAGATAGATAGATAGATAGATAGATAGATAGATAGATATAGATATAGATATTTAAACTGAGATAAAAAGGGAAACAATTTTCATTCAGATAAAATGCATTTTATATTATTTTTATACAAAAATCTGTATGTTACATGATAGAAAGGTAGAAGATACATGTATTCTTATCCTCCTTACCTCTCACAGGTACATTTTGGGAATAAAATGAATTATGCAAGGTAGAGTACAGTGTGTCACAAAAATGACCACTGTTGCAAAGTCAGTCATGATTTATTCGTTTTTAACTGGACGGGTTTTACATGTAACACCAATGGACACGATGGGTTACACACGAAACCTGAAATGAGACTGCTAATTTGTAAAGAAAACCTACGTCTGGATTAGATAAATGACGAGGATCATCAAATTTAGCACAGTGTCTTTATATATAGCGGTAAATAAAACCATTTGAAGCCATGTTTTCCAGATCAAAAGCATTGACACCAAGGTAGCTTTTTATGTCCAATTTTGGTCCAATTTTTGGCCCCAATATTGTATTAAAAAATCATAAATTTTGGGATGCTCAGCAAAAGAGTATAATTTATTTATTTATTTTTTAACATTTATTTGAGGTCATCGTTAGGTACATCATGGGGGGAAATATGTCTAAATTTGTCTTTTTTTAATGGGTCTAAAAAAGCTGGCAATGTGCCAGGTACCGAAATGTACCCAGTTTCATATTGGCACTCATTTTTGAGTTGACTGTATCATTTTATAGTTTCCTTTGGGTTTCTATAAAAGCCCATTGCAATGCCGCTACCACACTAATGGACACTGTTTGTCTGCCGGGTGACTCATGCATCATAATGTGTTTCCTCTTTCAGACAGATTTCTTTTACCCCTCCTGCTCTCTGTATCATATTACACGTGTCTTTAGCACAATCCCACATCTTTTAAAAGTGTGAAACTCATTTGCCACTAAATGTTTCCCTTCCCAGCTTTACCTCATGAATACAAAAATCTCAGACCTCTGAAACCATGTTTGTGCTTTTAGATTAAAATGAGACATGAAGAGGTTATTTAATCCTAGAGGTGCATCAAGAGTGGCTTTCACCTGATCACATCATTTCTTGTTCTCCTCTACTCCATTGATTTTCATTGCTATAAATAATCTCTTAAACTTGATACAGGATCTTTTTTATTTTCCTGTCTTTTCTTTCCTTATTTCTCCTCTCTACACATCCCATGCTTCTCCTTTGTCCTCTACTCTCCCAAGTCATTCTTTGATTGTTTTCATTTCTCTTCTGGTTTTCCTTCAGTTCTCAGTTCCTCTGGTTCTTTAAACGCTGCAGTTAAAGCTACTTAATTTTTTATTTTTTATTTTTTTTTAGAATTTGTTCTTAGAACGTTCAGTGGCTTGATTGATGCTTCATGTTCTAACAGCAGGGGGCACTGGTGCTCCTTAAATGGTGAAGGGCAATGACAGAGGCCACCCCTGTTTGGGCCCATTTGGACATGTATTGAGGTGTTATTAATGGAATAAGTTATCATCATGAATTATTATTATTATTATTATTATTATTATTATTATTATTATTACTAGCAGTAGTAGTAGTAATAGTAGTAGTAGTAGTAGTGGTGGTGGTGGTGGTGGTGGTGGTAATAGTAATAGTATCTGCTTTTTCTAACTTAGGGTTAAAAGGTGTTGCTGATATTTTTCCCCCCCCTTTTACATGAGTAAAATGTATTAAAGTACTGTGATATGTGAATTATTTTCCAAATTAAAAGAGTCTTCTCAGGAGAAGTTTATGAATGCTGAGCAAAGCCATGTGAAGTGCAGCAGAAAGACTTCAATCACAGAAACATAATGAAACAAAAATCTGCTAAAAGACCAAACAACACAAAAATGACTTGAAGAGACGCAAACATCAAAGATGTAACAAGACGAGAATAACAAAAATAGTACGAAGGATGAAAAAGACAAAGCATAATGTATAAGACAAAACAAGGTGACAACAATGTAAAAGATATTTGAGACAGACACGTTACAAAAGAGAAGTTTTCGGAGATGTTCTTTTAATGGTGAAAGATTCAGTAAAAAGTTAGACATTAAGACAGTCTGTGATCTTTTTTTGTACATTTTGGACCTGAAGACACGCAAAACTGCTCATTTATGTCAAAAGTTCAAAAAGTTTGGGGAGCCCTATATTATTTGGACTATTATGAAATAGCCTTCTGTCCTCAGCTCTTATTGTGGTCCAGACAAGTGTTTACTCAGGGCTTAGTGGATTGCTCTCTGTAATCTTATACATCATCTCCTGTGCTTTGAGAGAGCTGCTGTGCGATTAAATTGATGTCCTCAGAAAGTCATAGTGAAATAAGCAAAATATAGCTCTCAAAGGTATTCATCTTCCGATATTTTTTATATATGCATATACAATTTCCCCAAAATATAAGGTTATTAAGAAGGATGTCGTCTTTATTATTATCCAGTACAATCCATAAATAATATCCTTTCCAAAGTATGAAAGGTAATTGTATTGTTATTGTTTTATTATAGTATTTTTTTTTTAAGCTCACTCATTCACTCAGGGCTCTGGGTATAGTTTTCATTTCATACAAAGGACAATGAAGTGAACTTAGAATCTATAAACTGGGAAAAGCTGTATTTGTCCTGTACTTATTTTATTTATTTTTTCCCATTCTATAGTATTCAGTATAATCCCTATAATCATCATTCATCTGGATAATGTTAGAATTTTACTCTTTCACAATGGATATATTTAACGGAAATACTTTTTGAAATCGCTAAGAATATTGGGTTTTATAGAAGCTTCAGAGTTTGTTTTTTTTTTTATTCATAATGTCCTGTTCAGAGAGCTATATGTGAATATAGAGTATTTTTTGTGTCTAACCCTTCAAGATAGAGTAATTTATCAGCTAAAATGAAGAAATAACAGTACATCAATTCTAAAAACAATGATTTTTCTTTAATGTGTATTAAATAAATGTAAAATATATATTGTCTCAAATTTGTGAAACTGTCCATCTGCCCAATAGAGTAAAGTTGAGCAGGATAGTTAATCACACTCGAAGCTTAGATTTCCGACGGTACGTGAATGTCTTGTGAATGTACGTCTCCGCCTCTCCCATAATTCCTCTCACCAGGAAGTGGAATGGTCGAGCAGTCTCTGGTTTTGTTTTGACAATGATGGAGGAGGAAGAATTTGAATTTGCAGAGGATTTAGAGGCGATTTTGCATCTCACCCCTGAGGTGCAGCTTGCCATTGAGCAGGTAGCCAATTAACAACCTGAACGTCGGCGTTTTTAGACGTTATTGTTGCTAACAGACTGTCAGCTGTTTGTTTAGCTTTAGCTTGCTAAACCAAATCACTGGATATGATACCGCTGTGTTACGATCTTTATGTCATTGATTAAGTTTTTATCCAACATTAACAGAAGAAAACCCTACCATTAACATAAACTGACTTAACATAATGCAATCAAGAAGCTGTATTTGTTTGTAATGTAATATTTGCAGAGACACCCCAGTAATATCAGTAATTGCTAGCAACGTTATCCGAAGTTACCCATAAATGTTTAAAGCTGTCCCTGTTTGGTTGTCATTGTCCTAAAACATGTTTAATGGAAGCCGTAATTTCCAGAGGAGCTCGTTAAAAGGCAGCTGTCTTTTCTGTGCAAGGTTTTCCCTAGCCAGGATCCACTGGACAGAGCAGACTTCAATGCTGTGGAGTACATCAACACACTGTTCCCCACCGAGCAGGTACTGCATCCAGCTAAACTAACACACAATGTAGAGCTTCTTCATGTTACAGTTAGCAATGACACGAATTAATTGCATATTTTTAACAGCGTTTTAGTATTTTCTTTATCTTATGAGGTGACCTAGCTGATGACATATACTCAACAGTAGGAAATTATGCAATTTATGTTATTAATGTTATTTAAGGTATTACCTAGGCTGTTACTACTGTGATCTGTAGCCAAAATGTTTTTGGTACAAATGCCCATTTGAAATACATAGTAAAAGTGTGTGTATCTGTGAAATACTTTACACATATACCTGAACAAGTAAACTCTGACCCTGAGTTGGAATGCTATGTATTTTTTTTTTTTTTTTTTTTTTGTGAAAAGACAACACTTTATGGCCAAACTAGTGAGCCTTTTTTCCCCACTATTTTGGGTAATTCCCAGTTTTAACTAACTTATATTTCTGGCTAAATAACCTCAAGGCAAAACATTAGTAAGAAGTACTAACTATACATCATATACAAATGCATCTTGAACAACAACAGTAACTAAAAGCACAGACGTAGCCCTTGCAAGTATTGTCTGTGTGCAATATTTGGTAAAAAAAAATAAATAAATAAATAAATAAAAAAGTAATTTTAAACAAAATCCAGGACAGAGTTTGGATTTGTTCATTTATTTATTCATTTAAATTTTCAGATAGCAAGAATTCAGTTAATGATTATTACTGATATTTTTTTTCATAGAAATGAAAACATCCAATGCTTATCATATTAACAACATGTGCAAAAATGTATATACTTTTCCAGATATTGTTTGGCACATAGGTATGACATATAAGTGTAAAATATATGGTTTATATATGTGTGTGTGTGTGTTAAACATATATACTGATATGTAGATGTATATTTGTGTTTAGTAGGAATAAAGCAAAAATTAATTGCATTTTCACTTAATAATGTGTACACATTTCACCTATTTATATAGCATACTGTGCATGTGTATGTGTATATGTACTCTGTCTCCATGAGGGGTCAGTGTAACCTTGTAGTTTGCACTTTGTATATACTGCAAAAAGAGCCCTTGTTCATTTTCACTTCACTTCATTAAGTTTTGTGTGTAGTACATTAACAGACTAGACTGGAGACAGTTACAGCGTCATACAATCGCTCAGGTCAAAATTTTGTGATTTTTTTTTTTTTTTTAATTCACATCAGTATATTTGATTATTTTCATGATTTTTTTGTTTCTTCTTTTCTTTCCAGTCTTTGGCTAATATCGACGATGTGGTAAACAAGATTCGCCTTAAGATTCGGTGAGTAGATACAAATAATGTAACAATCCCTTTGGGGGGTTTTTTTCTCTTAAAACTGTATTTTAACCCATAATGTGACCAAGTCTTGTTAATGTTTGCTTTTTACAGCCGCCTGGATGACAACATCAGGACTGTAGTAAGAGGGCAGACTAATGTGGGCCAGGACGGCAGACAGGTGAGCTGAGCCGCAGGTTGTAAAGAAAGCTATTGCAGACATGTCATAGAGTGTTCAGTACACATTATACTGTATAATTATCAGTATAATCATCTGTTATAGTGTTCAACCTAGCATCCTTTTGCTCCAGTTAGAGTAGTGCCAATTATTGCTCCCAACCCAGAAAAACATGTTCCTTCCCCTCGCCCGCTCTTTCCTCTCTCCACACTGCTTCCATGGAAAAGGACAGGATGACTCAGATCCATCCCAAGTGCTCAAACTGCCCCTCTTTACGGAAAACATGTCTGGGAAATAGATTCCTGTATGTAAATACTTAGATTTCTTTTAAACCCAGGCTTTTGAGTCTTTGCCCTTTCTTGTGGCTACATGACGGAAAAGAACAGCCCCTGCTGATTCAGTCCAGGTTCTTGCTCTGTCAAGAACTTGTGGTTTAAAGGGAACATGACACCTGATGGGAAGCTGTGTGTGTTCCGACCGGCTGACACGATTAGGTGTGCGTTGTCGTCAGAGTGTCTGGCCTGGTGGCCCCATGTTTCCCAGTTAGCTACTGTTTAGTAGCGGAAACGCTTCAAATCCCCTCCAGACCAATAACATTATATAGTCGCACACAATAATTTCAGTTTGTTTTTCCAACCCCACAGAACTATTCCAACATTTCCAGAGGGAAAGTCCTTTTTGCAGATGGAAAGATGGAGAGGTGCTTGTTTCAAAATGGCGATTTAGACATAAAGAGCAATAGAATAAAACCAACAGGATCAGCAGTTTAGTTATTCCGGCTGCCGACTGAACACCGTCACTGAGGTCAATGTAATCCACAGGTTGAAACCAAAGATGGTGATATTTATGGAGAGGGATAGAGAGTGCAGAATAGATGCAGAGGGGAAGTATAGAAAGTGCGGGGAATTATTTCCCTTCATTCATTTTTTTGTTGTTGGAAGTCAACTTGTAATAATATGCTGACCTGAATTGGTCGGTCTCCAGTGGCTGATATTTGTGTTTGGTCAAAGCTGTGGTATAGTAGCCGGATATTTGTGCTCTTGCCAGTGCTGCATTGAATTTGTTGTATGCACTCTGTTTTAACTCCTAATAATCACTTCAGCACAGCAGTTATGTTACCTATTTTAAAAACTTTGAACATATTTTGTATTTATTTCAGTTGTAAGACAGATCAAAGGACCCTTGTCTTAATATAGTTGGTTAATACAACTGAGTGACATTTTATTTATTGCTCTTATCCTCGTTGTGATCCCCATGATTCTTTTTTGTTTTCTTTGATAATGAAGGACCAGAAAACTTTTTAATTGAAATTCATGTATGAGGAGAGAAGCTCATCAGTAAAGTCAAACATTTGACATCAATTACTGCCTGCCATTCACATTCTTTTTAATTTATTGCAGCTCAACTTTTGCCACAGTGGTTTACGTGCTCAGGGGAACACACAAATTCTTTTCTTTTTCAGTGTGTGAGTGGTTTAAAGAACTGTCAGGTGGTCTTCTTATAGATTCCATTCAATGCAAATATTTACTTCCATCTCAGGAAAAGCAATTCACAGGTTGTTTCAGTTTCCATGCTTTCATCTACTCCAAACTCTTGTCTTTCACCATCTAATCAACATATTTTTTTCTTTTTTGTGTCTTCATAACTTTTTGTATTTGTGTGTTTTTACCCAAATCTGGGCCATTTTAAAAATTCTCTCTGCTCTGTACAGTTATTCTTTACCCATATGTACCAATATATTGTTTTATTTTACAGAACTTCATTGAAAGATAATAATATAACATTAGCCTCCTAGCATAGCCAATGATGCCAAATGAACCAGTTGTGCTAGGACAGTAAAGTTATGCAGATATCACAATTTGGCTGATATTGACATGATATTACAATATTAACATAGTTATCATATAGCTTCTTATAATATTTTCTGTTAGCCCTCATAAATTGATTCTTTCCAAATTGTATTCTTTGTCATTTTTGTTTTCTGTTAAGCAGAATTCCTAAATAAAAGTGATTCTCTGATAAAGAAATTTACGTATTTTAGTGGAACCAGGTATCAACTTTTAAAATACTTAATTGGATTCATTATGTTTAGCTGTAACTTGGGAATACTATTTAATGTACCTTCACTTGGAAATCCAAAATGTGGGAGGTAGAGGTGAAATGTGCCTTCATGAGAACATCCAAAGTCTGTCAAAACCTTGAAAGAATCTGCTCTTTCTTTTACTAAACTACTTAATACAGCCTATTTATGCCATGGAACATGTGCTACTTAATGCCGGTAATAGGAATACACTGGTATGTGTGTGTGTGTTCATGTTTGTGTGAAAGAAGATAACATCTTGGGCATGGAGGCGCCTGCTGGGCAGTGGTCTCTCTATACTTTCCTCAAGGCTAAATACAGGAAATGAGCACTAGGAAGCAAGCCAGATTGACTCAGCTGAGTCTGCAGGAGCGACAATTGCTGCACTGGAGTTCTGGCCTCTTCTGTATGCACTTTGTTTGCTCCACATCTCCTCCAGGGAAGCTTTTTAAAGATTCTGTGGCACTCCCTTCCTCATGATTATCAGATCAAAGAATGGTCCCATAACCTACCCTCATTTTTCCAATTTAGCAAGTCAATTTCCATGCAAATATCTCTATGAGTCAGAAGTTAGTTATCTTTTATTCATGCTAATTAAAAGCATGTAAGGCTGTCAGTATGTCTCTTTATGGATATGTATCTGTCATCAAGCAGTTCTCTTTATTGTTGCGTTTATGTTTGTGTGTGTGTGTGTGTGTGTGTGTGTAGAAGTTCTTTGTGTGTTTGCTCTCCACTTGTTTCTTCGAGGTGCTTGTAAAAGTGGTAAATTCTTTGCACGGCTGGTGCCAGCTGTTAGCATTGCATGTGTGTTTGTGTGTGAGAGTGAAAGAGAGAGAGAGTCAGTAAGTCTGTCTGTCTGCAGCGCTGCCACTGAGAGCACTGGGCCAAGTGAAGCCAATTACTCTGGCATCAGATGTCACAGCAAATCTCAGTTTAGGACCATCAAAGGCCAGCTGTCATGTCAAATAATGAGGAAATATTAGAATAACACTTCAGCGATCTTAGAGTTGTAACTGTCGAATGTTATCTAATCAGGTCTGGCTTTATAGGCTGTTAAAACTACCAATGATCTCTAGCTTTTATAGTCACAGTCTTTACACAGAGCTTAGCCATAAGGCCCTTATGTGAACCAAACTCCTATCAATGTATTACATCTGCATAGCCTGTCAATTAGACGTCTAATTGGTTTGAGTCTGGAAACTCATTTTCTAGCGTATTTCATGGCCTAGAAATAAATAAAAGGAAAATAAAATAAATAGATGTTTATCTGCTGCAGCAAAGTTTTCATGTTTTCTGCTGAAAAATATGTGGACGTTCTTACCTTTTTTTATTTTTTTATTTGCCACTACAACTACTAGACCTTTTTTTTTTGTATTCCTCCTGCAGACTGTATATCTTATAGGCTTGCTGCATTCAAAGACCTAATAGAAAAAAAGTGAGGCGGAGCTGTTTCTGTTCAGTGCACTAAAATGATCAAACCTGATTCAGGCCACGCTTTGGTCTTTGAAGTCCTTGACCTATCTTTTTTTTTTTTTTTTTTTAGCCCAAACTGTGCAATCAGACTCTTGATTGAAAAGTGTTAAACACACACTTGTGTATTAATTAAAAATGCGTCTTCTCTGCATGTCTCCTCTCTTTGCTTTGTGCAGGCACTGGAGGAGGCCCAGATAGCCATTCAGCAGCTCTTTGGCAAAATCAAAGACATCAAGGATAAAGCAGAAAAATCTGAGCAAATGGTATGTACGCATGAACACACACATGCACACACACACACACACACACACACACACAAAAGTGACTTGTCTGAAGCTTATCAAGGATATGACCCCAGAACAGAGGAGATGTGGTCTGTATTCTCCTTGTGTTAAACACAGGACAGTTGGGAGAGTTATTTAAAGCACAGGATAATGCACCTTCCATGTGTTCGTCTGTTCCTCGCTGTGGTGTGTGATGTTTGTGTGTGTGTGTGTTTGTGCTGTTGAGTGTCAAAGGAAGGCCAGTAGGCTTGATGGGTGAAGGGGGGAGCCTGGGAAGCAGACCCCTCCCTCAAGAGGCATGTCAGAGCAATTATTTTTCAAACCATTGGGTGTGCCGTTCATCCCACTTTATTTCTCTTTGTCCTGTGGCTCCATCCACCAGACCACTGTTACTCTCACTCACACTTGTTCACCTTTTCTTGCTTTTGACTTTCCCTCCACAGTGCATTTTTCACCTCTTCTGTTTTTTTTTTTTTCCTCATGGTTGTTTTTCCCCAAACATTCTGTCATTGCTCCTGTATCATTTGACTAATGTCTCTGTCTTGTTCTCTTTCCTTCACAGGTCAAGGAGATCACAAGGGACATAAAGCAATTAGACCACGCCAAGCGCCACCTCACTACATCCATCACCACTCTCAATCACCTGCATATGTTGGCAGGGGGTGTGGATTCTTTAGAGTGGGTACAATGATGTTTAATATACAAAGACATACACAGTTTCCCTCAGGTTTTTTCCACATAGGTATTGTTTTTGCATCCGTTAAATGCAAAATCAGAGCTAATTGTATTAAATAGAAAGATATTAACATTATGAGATTAATAGTTACATTTTTCAGAGCGTTGGAGTTCTTTGTAAAATGACGTTAAAAATATTCCAACCATCTAATGTTCACCGCAATGAACTGCATTGCAAAAAAAAAAAACAAACAGAATAACCCTAACCCATCTTTTTTTTTTTTTTTTACAGCCCACACATTATTAATTTAGATGGCCAAAAAAAAACCTTCAAATTTGATATGCAAGTTAAAGCATAATTATCTACAAGCCTTGATGAAAAACTAACAAATTTTTCCTTTAATCGTCTGAATTGCTAACATCTGTGTCCTTTTTCACATACCCTCTGATTTTTAAGTGCAGTTTATTTATTTATTTTTATTATCGCTGATTTTGTGCTTGTAATTTGTTTCCGTTTTTTTTAAACCCTCCTGAACTGGAATAAGTGGATGATTTATTAAAATATGAAAATTGATCTAATTCCTGTCCTTTCAACGTGTCTTGTCCAGGGCCATGACCAGAAAGAGGCAGTATGGAGAAGTCGCCAACCTGCTACAGGGTGTAGTGAACGTGCTTGAACATTTTCACAAGTACATGGGCATACCCCAGATCAGACAGCTATCTGAGAGGTAATAAGTACGCTCTCACTAATACATGCACATATATAAAACGACATAAAATAGTCCTCCCTTAATGGTGCATTTTGCTTGCATACCATATCTTTATGGGTCTGTCCAAGACTGCCTTTTAAGTTCTGCCCCCCCCCCAAATCTTTTCAGCATCTGCAGGTTTAATGCCTTGCTTGAGCTCCCCTTTTTGATGTTTAAGCGAGTCATTTCCAGTAGCCTATTCCGAGTGTGATCTCTCCCTATTGCTGTAATATTCCACTGTTAGTCTACTGGAAAATGCTTACAGTACGTGGTGTATTGCAAGTCACATCCTGTTTATGCACATTCACACATATACACACACAGGAACATGCAGGAAGGAAACGCACTGAATAGAGTCCTATTATGCCTGCAGTTCGTCCATTGTGAATGCTTGGGGCTTTGGTTTTCTTAGGGTGTGTTTGTCTTTGTCAGTTTAAGTCTGTGTTTGAAAGACAAAATATACACTTGGGATTACTTATTGACATTTGGGTTTGCAGGTCATCATATAATCTATAACATGAATTGATATAGAAATGATGTGGTAGACTACTGTAGTGAATTGGGTGATCTATAAATGCATTTCCATCTAGATTAAAAAATAAAAAAAATGGGGAAAAATAGAAATGATGAACAGTTGAAATTTTGCACAAAAGTTTTTTTTTGGAAAGGTAGAAAAGCTTGTGTATCAGTACAAAGTGAATAGTGCATTGTAGAAATGTTCATCAAATCATCATAATCATTGTGTGGTTGCATGGAGTTAACGGAATTAATACACGATAACGTGGTGCCAGGCACAAAAACCCCGCCCCTTACATTTATTGTAGCTTATTTTGGCATCAATCCAGCGGATGTAGTTGCGTCTATGTGTGTGCTGATGTCAGTGTATCAATTGCTGTTATATGAGTGCCAAGTTTGAAATAAATTGAAGCAAAATGTATGTTTCTATAGACATTTGGAATTTTGCCCATTACAAGTAAATGGAAGAAGATAAAAAGTCATAAAAAAAATGTTCTCTTTGACCTAGTTTTTCCAAAATATAACCACATTTATTCTGGGTCACTGGCAATCCATAAACCCAGTTTGGTATGGATTCAACTAATTGTTTTGCTGTTAGTGTTAAACAAGCAAACGAACAAATAAAACCAGAAAACAATACCCCTTGCCTCCACTTTTGGGGGGGCAGAATAAAGCAGAATTGGTATATTAGATGGGAGCAAAGAAAAACCACAAAGTATGAAGCTCTGCAGACAAGCGTGTTAAAGATAGAGACAAACCATGGAGACATTACCTATACGATTCAGATCGGTGGTTGGGTTGTGGGTGCAAAGCTGCCAGTCAGATGCACGTTTTTGTCAAACTACCCATTTTGGCTGTCATCTCTACAGTCAGGTATCCTACTACATCTAACAGGCATATTTTTTAACCAAAGTGATGATGCTAATGAAGAACCAGCTTTTAATATTCATACCACAGCAGTGGAAAGAAACATGCATAAATGTGCACTTTCTTTTGCAGGTTTTATGAAAATTTCTTTAAAATATGCAAGGCATTTGGATTAAACCTACTTACTGTGAGAGTTTAAGTGCTGTGGACAGTCTCCTGCAAAAAAAAAATTAAAAAAAAAACGTAATATTTATTTATTTAACCACAGGGACACACCTATTCTCAAAGTTAAACTCATGTTTCCCACGGCCCTGACAGATTAAATTACAATTTTACTCACATTTTAACAGGAAAATCAGAATTTAATTTAATACATTGGCCAAATTCATGGTCAAGTTCAAAATGGTGCTGATCCAAGAAAATAAAAAAAGATGACCTTCTGTGCTGTTTTGACTGAGGTATGGCAGGAGGCGTTCCTACCAAATAACAGCTGTGTGGAAGAAATGAGTCTGCAAGAGAAACCGACAATAGCGCCGGCATGGGGTAGGAACAGCTATGAAGGCAGGGCAGACAGCTGTACACAAACAGTTAATAGAAAGTATCAGGGCTTGTCAGCATGAGATGTTTGGAGGCTGTAACAGCAGCCAGCTCAACACTAGCACAGATAGTTTTAACAGACAAGAGACAGATGCACAGAAAAGAAATGGATCCGTCCAATGTAGGTGACAGGTGATAAAGAGACAGGATAAAAGATCATACAAGGACTCCTCTGTTTTTAATGTTTTTTAAACTAAACCACATGAAAATTCTACCAATATTTATAGCAGCGAGGTAGTTTTCAATTGTAATGTAGATAAACAAATTGTCATCCAATGAATTGCTTGTGTGCGTGAGTCTGACACAGTTACATGTTATTTAATAGTGTTATTTAAAGGTGTTTAGGCTTAACAAAAAAAAAAAAAAAAAATATATATA
>JAPSES010000144.1:16306630-16319926 GCA_029822895.1 Maxillicosta whitleyi
AATAATACCATTAAATAACATGTAACTGTGTCAGATTTCACTTAAAAGCCAATGAACCAAAAAAAAAGTTGTTGTTTTTTTTTGGTTCATTGGCTTTTAAGTGAAATCTGAGTCTGCTTAGATCCATTTTAATAATGTCATAGGCTAAAGGCATATCAGAGCTTTTCACAGCTTCCAGTTGACATTTCTCTGATGCTGTCATTAGTGCCCTAAATGAAGTGGAAAAAAAACAATCCAACAAATTTCAGTGTTTATGTTCTTATAGTTTATTTAGATTCCTTCTATATCACACACATAATCTGACAAAACATAACTGACATGTTTCAGCTGTAAACGTCCGCCTTCGTCAGTGGTGTGTAACGTGTTTAAAATGACTGACTTTCACAAAAATCACAATATGACTTTTAAACATATCACACATCACCTTGTGACACCTCTCATGAAGACAGAAGCTTACCGCTGAAACGTCAGGTATGGTTTGACAGATTACGTGTGCAAATATAGAAGGAATCTAAATAAACTAAAGTGAAAGAAGTTTGCTTTTTGTTGCTCCAGTAATGTGAACTTCACTAAACCAAATCCAACGTCACCTTTGACTAGGTTTGACGCTGATTATTTTTTAATGCTTAATTCTCCTGTGTTCCCATGCCGTGTCTGGTAAAACAGTTATCTTCTATGTATAGCACAGGCATTGGACTGAACATGACAGGACAAAATGAGGGAACAGACAGCCATAGTGTCCACTGCCAGCCTGGTCAAATAAAGCTGTTCCTGAGGTTTCTTGAAAGAATACTACATCAACATGTCAGAGTATGAGGGGATGTAGAAGGTGTGTTTTTTAAAAAATATTGTCTTTGAGCCTGACTTAGACTCTCACATTGCCTCAAGATGAATAGCCAGGTATTCCAGCTGGCAGCAGGGACATAAATTGAAGGCTGCCAGTTCAGTTGGCATGGCCCTGTGGTACTGTCTGTCCATACTGTGTTAGCCTTGGGGGCTGTCTTTGTCCTGAACCTGGCCTGGTATATTCAATTCATACAGCCTCCGATAGCCTAAGGCCTCAGTATGAAAAGGGTTTTTTGCGTATAGTATATTTTTGTATCTGGTATCTGTGTCTGTTGTAGGAGGGGTATTATTTATTTTAATTCTGTTTTTAATAATTGCACATTTCTCAATGTATTTTTGTATTTTGCACTTTTGTATTAATGAACTTGCACAAGCACATTCGTAATACGAGGTGATTCTGCACCTGATACACTGTACTGTATGTGTTTTATGTCAATTTGGACGTTGGAGTCTGCAAATAAAACTTTGATTTTGTGGATGCTATAAGAGCAGCAGATTCATTGACATAAATGCATGATTGAGTTTGTGCTGACTTGATCTTGTAATGTTTTTTTAGACTGACACGGTGACACAAACACAGTAGCAGTCTTAATTTTGTACTTTTATATTAGAAGCTGGCATAATCAAGTTCACTGAAAGGATTAGAACACCACAAATTTTGACAAAAGAAAAGGTTTGCGGTGCATAAGTCATAGGAGGGGAAACGGAAAAGATTCCAACTCTTGTCAGTTGTTGCGATAAAGGTTTTTGTTCTTATTAATATTTGAACAATTATTGGCTTTTTGTTCAGTGTCGGTGTTTTTTTTTTCCTCCTGTCTAGAGTGAAAGCAGCACAAAGTGAACTGGGAACCCAGATCTTGGCAGATTTTGAAGAAGCCTTTCCCTCTCAAGGTTCCAAGGTATGTATGTTACAGTGGAATGGGGAGTGTTTTTTTTTTTTTTTCTTGACACACTAAATATAATATCCTTTTTAACTAAAGTGACCTCCATTGTAATGCCTTCCCTCAGAGACCTGGTGGTCCCAGTAATGTACTGAGAGACGCCTGTCTGGTGGCAAATGTGTTGGACCCACGCATCAAACAGGAGATCATCAAAAAGTTCATCAGACAGCACCTCTCAGAGTATCTGGTACTTTTCCAGGAAAATCAAGATGTAAGTAAGAATTAGAAATAACAAGATGAATAGTGCTACTTTGCGCTTCTGTCAGATTTCATTAAGCAGGAGATAATTAATAAGTGCTTAATTAAAAAAACATGGCTTTAGGTTAAAAATATAAAAAATTAGATTATCCAAGCACTAAAATGGTTTTGTCAGTTTAGACACAGTTCTTGATATCAGGTTCATCTACAGGTCCTGCTTTGTAACTACACAGATATTAAGGGGGTTGTGGGGTGTTCTTTCTTTTCTTTTTTTTTTTCTTTTTATACTACATTTCCATGAAATTACATATTTATAAGAGTAGGAATTACTTTCAGGAAACATGACAAAAAAGCTAATCTATAGCTGCTTCCTTTCTTCATGTTTCCTGTCACCAAAGGCCAAGGAGGTTGACTCCAATGATAACCTCTGTTGTATCTCTAATGAACCCCTACGTTCATTGTTCATTACCCGCTTTGTTGCTCAGGTTGCTTGGCTGGACAAGATCGATCGGCGGTATGCCTGGATCAAGCGGCAGCTGGTAGACTATGAGGAGAAATATGGACGCATGTTTCCAGAGGAGTGGTGCATGACAGAGCGTATTGCTGTGGAATTTTGTCACATCACAAGGTAGACTACAACATGCTCTATTGAACGCCAACTTCACCCATTAGCTTTAGGCTGTGAATTCATCCAGAAACCCGAACTTGGTTGTGGGCGTTTCCTGTATTCTGAGGTGCACCACAATAATATGGCGTGCCTGGTGTAGGTCTGTGATTTGCTGCAAGTGTATTTTCAGTTGATGTAGGTGGCCTACACCAGCAGTGACCAAATGTCAGCACTCCTCAGTCTACACGAGAGACTAAAGGAGTGGATGCAATTTGTGTGTTGCGCCTAGCCGCAATTATCAATAAAAAAACATGTGGCAGTAATCATACTACTATCGTAATAGGAGATCTAGCAGATGAACACAATTATGTATTAACAAGAAACATTAGGAGCATTTTGGGATGTTGAAATTACAGGTAATATGCTCGCACTGTATTTTTATGTGCGCACATATGTTTGCATGTTTGAAAGGACGGAGCTGGCCAAAGTGATGAGAACTCGTGCAAAGGAGATTGAGGTGAAGCTGCTTCTATTCGCTATCCAGAGGACGACAAACTTTGAGGGTCTGCTGGCCAAACGCTTCACAGGATGCACCTTGACTGATGCACCAGGAGTAAGACATACACTCATGAATCACACAATGAACGTCCACCTAGAATCATAAAGTATTTTGTAATGCGGTTTCAGCCGTAGCCTTCATGTTCATCCAGCGCACGTGGTTGGGTGGATTTGGATGTGAACCGTGGAAGGACAGGTCACGAAAGACACAATTAGCTTTGTTGGGCACAAGTAGGCCGAGTTTGAGGCATGTGGATATTTAGGTTATACAGAGGCCCTTTTGTCTTCACTTCTGTTTACACCCATGGCTATTGAGTTCTGTAATCTAATCAGGGATCAGGTCAAGTGGAGTCTTATCATTTGGTGTGCGGTTTCAGTAGATACTCGCACAAATGGTCCACGTAAATGTGACAAAAACTCAGGTTTATTGTACAGGGTGAAACTTGTTACCTGAGCATCTCTTAGAATCAGATGCTGTTTGTGTGTAGGTCACGATGCTCATGAATTAATCATGCAGTTCTTACATGATGTGTGTACAGCAGAAAAGACCAGAGAGCCCTTTAGACCCCACTAACCCATTTCTGGAGGATGAACCAGGTGAGGATGTGGTCACAGAGAAGGATGAAGATCTGGCCAAAGTAAGTTGACCCACATTAACTTTGATTCTCTGATGTCGTGTCCTTTTTTCAGTATTTATTAGACTACTCTGTGTCTGGAATGTTCAGTATTTATTTTTGGCAACTGAGCCTTTCCCACAAGTGATTGTTTTAGTAGTCTGATGTTGACCTTTGTTTGCTAAAATACAGGGATATGTTTGAATTTCAACAAACCTCTCATTTATCCTTCAGCCCAGGAAGCCCAAAGCGCCAGACAACCCTTTCCATGGCATTGTATCCAAGTGCTTTGAACCTCATCTCTACGTCTACATCGAATCTCAAGACAAGTGAGCAGCATGCACACATACAGTAGATAGATGAGTATGTACTGTATATACATGTAAACACAGATCCATTAGGGTCATGGTACACAGATCTAGAGTCAGGAGCAGGTCCTTTTTCCATCACTCATTAATCAATCTCATCCCCACCTCCATCTCTTCTTTCATGCCTTTTGACATTGTCTTTCCATCTCTTGTTCCTGTACATGCCTCTGTCTCCACTGTGGCAGAAATGTTTCCCATTAGCAACAAGACCACAGACGCTGAAAGAAAGCGAGAGGGGTTGAAAGTGCTGCTACAGCAGAATTGCCTGTTTTCATTCCCACTACTTTATATTTCTCCTTTCTCTTACCCAGTCTCCTCTTTTATCTGTGTCATTTTTAGTCCATTTTTAGTGCACTCAATCTTTTGTGTGTTATCTTTTCATTGTTCTCCTGTTTACGTCCAATCTGCTTGTCTCTTGTTTTCTTCCTCTTCTGTTCTCATCTCGTCTTCCTGCTTCTCGTCCATCAGTCCATCCCCTCCCCCACCAATACTGATCGCTTCTGAAACTGAACATACTTTTTGTGCTTTACACGCAGCCCCTGCCCTTTGTTTTTTCCAGCAATAATTGCTATTTGTCTGTCCAAGGAAACAGCACTGACCTATTATCCTTCTACAGCCTCATTTCAGTCTTGAAACAGGCAATGGCCAGATCAGTGTGTCCCCAGTGGGATATAGCAGGAGAGAACAGTGGCCTGCTTGTTTGGTTCTTAGCTAGTTCCAAGATTCAGTAGAACTGGGCCACACCAACTGACTGTGGACCTGCTGACTATAGTGCTGAGGGCTTTGATATGGTTGCGATGGTTTTCTCTTATTTAACCTTCTGGATCTGTCGCTCTGCTTGTTATTTTATCCTTTTGTTTATTGAAAGTTTGATGTAATCATATGTTTTTAGTTTGTTTATTTACAGGTTTTGACTTGATTCATTTAATTTCTTTCCTGTGGCCTTAATCCAATCACCTGTCTGTGTGCGTGTGTGTGTGTGTGTGTGTGTGTGCGTGCGTCCATGTGCTTGTGCATCTGCAGGAACCTGGGAGAACTCATTGACCGGTTTGTAGCTGACTTTCGGACACAGGGCCCACCCAAGGCGGGTACAGAGGAGGGCGGAGCAGTCCTGCCCAGCTGCGCTGACCTCTTTGTCTATTACAAGAAATGCATGGTGCAGTGCTCCCAGCTGAGCACTGGAGAGCCAATGATCGCCCTCACAACCATCTTCCAGAAATTCCTGAGGGAGTATGCCTGGAAGATCCTCTCTGGCAACCTGCCTAAGTAAGTTTTACAGTCTATCTAAACTTGTCTTAGGTAAACATTGTCACAGAATTGAATGTATGTTTCAGAACACAAGAAAATATCAAATAAGTGTTGCTGTGATATTCAAAATGCAGAGTCATCACTATTAGAATGTCCGTCACTGATTTCATCTTACTTTATCATATACTTTACTTAAGTGGTTGAATGTGGGAGGACACTGAAACCTCCATGGAAGATACTTCTAGATCCTTGGCCCGAACAAATGTGCTTGATTTGAAGTGACTGGTAAAATTGCTCAAATACGTCAGTACATTTTCCCACAAGTTGTGGGTGGCGGCTTTATTGAAATTATTATTTCAGAGAGCGATTTAAATTCACGCCTGGTGTATAAATTTGTTTTTCTCCAGAAGTATGTAGGTTTAAGAAAGGGATGATGGTAAGAAATATGGGTTCTTACGCTACACTGAGCTTTTTCAGACAAATTTATACAAAAATGATTGTTTATCATCACCGTCATCATCATCATCTTTAATTAGCAATTAGCGCAAAACAAAAATTGGGCACTGGGCAACACTTATTATTTTTGAATTATTTCATAAACAAACACATTGTATTTATGTATGATGACGGTGCTGATTAGAAGTACTTTGAAACATAACATCCTCGACCCTTGCTGTGTTTGAAGGATTGGATTAGCATACTTGAAGGATCTGGAGTTGGTTATGTTGTGGCAAAAAAGCATAATACGCCACCAGCAAAAACATATCTGGCTCACTGGCCACATTACAACTCACTGCTGGTTATGACGTATATATATACACACACACACTCTAAGGCTTGGTCTGTTTTTCTCTCAGATATGCATGCATGCTAATTACATACTTGTGTGCATTCACTGTGTAATATATGCCACACTCAAAGCTGTATACAAACACTCATTTAAACATGCACTCGGATGCTCTAAAGTGTGTATACTTACAGACGCATGCCCACACGCTTGTCCAATGTGCTGTGAATTGGTTTTGGGAGGTTTTCAAAGGGGCCCTGGAAAAGAGCTTGAGCTATGTTGTGGTTTTACCCACATGTCTCTGTTATGACGTTTATTAATGACTGGTTTGCCGTTGAAGCCTCGTCGGCACAGCATCCCTTTACATACGTCTGCTTGCATTTATGCCTGTTGTGTCTAAGTTTATAAACATGATTTTTTTTTAAATTTATGGTCTAAAAATATACATGTTGCAGTAGAATAGACCTTCAGATGACTAACTTTATTGGAGTAATTTTTTTTTTTTCCTGATCGATTTCCAACATCTGTTGTTTTTAAATGTACTTGTTATCAACAAAGCTGTTTTTTTTTGTTATTGTCAGTATTTTGAAGTACATCTTTTTCTGTATTAGATTTCACAAGTTTTCTTTTCATTGTACCTGTGTTTACGGAATTCATCCTTCTCCCCCCCTTACTGTTTTTATCTTTTTTTTTTTATCCTGTCTGCAGGTCTAGCAGTAACAGTGGGGGTCTTACCATCAGTAGTCTGCTGAAGGAAAAGGAAGGCTCAGAAGCAGCAAAGTTCACCGTCGATGAGCTCTGCCTGATCTGCAGCATCCTCAGTACTGCTGAGTACTGCCTGGCTACCACACAACAGGCATGCACCTGCAAATAAACACACAGATACACAGACTTTTAGTACAACTTGAACCCTATTTCTGTTGACTTAGGAAGTGTTCAGACGGGATGGTTTTTACACATTTCTTCAATAATGAAGCTTTTCTAGTGTTTCTTGGGTGTTTACATGATTATTTGTGTTCTAGCTGGAGGAGAAACTCAAGGAGAAAGTAGATAAAGTCCTTGTGGAGAGAATTAATTTGACTGGGGAGATGGATACATTCAGCACGTAAGTAACCATATTTCATTTGTAAATAAGATTCTTCACTTCTTTAATCGTTTCACTTAATCACTCTTCTGCTTTTCAGTGTGATCTCAAACAGTATTCAACTACTTGTTCAAGATCTCGATGCTGCTTGTGACCCTGCTCTTACTGCCATGAGCAAGGTTGGACACATTTTCACAATCAAGTTATCCTACATACGTATATTATCTACTATATTTACATGGTGCCAATAAATACTGCAAGATCGTCCTCCAGGATATAAAAAAAAAAATATATAGCCTCTTTCTGCCAAAAATGTTCAAAATAAATCTGTGGATTAAAACTGTGAGGTATTTTTATTTATTCTGTGTTCATCTTCTGATACTACAGATTTCTTCTGTGTCTTATCTCTGCCTTCCAGATGCCGTGGCAGAGTGTAGAACACGTGGGAGACCAGAGTCCTTATGTTACGTCCATTATCATGCACATCAAGCAAAATGTGCCGATCATCAGAGACAATTTGGCCTCGACACGCAAATACTTCACACAATTCTGCATCAAGTTCACAAAGTACAGTCAAACACACACTTTGGCAACATCCAATGCGGAAAAAGCAAAGATTCATGATGTTAATATGTTTGTTTCTCTTTCTGTAGTTCCTTTATCCCCAAATTTATCAACCACCTGTTTAGATGTAAACCTATCAGCATGGTGGGAGCTGAACAAGTAAGTTTTAGTACATGTGATTAATTACGTTTTACATTTGCACATACGATAATGGGGGGAAACGTTTTCAGACACCCTTAAAATTGTCATGTAATATTTGCAGAAAAATCTTTTTTAGGTTTCAAAATGTGTGACTGCATCAGTCAGACACAAACAAATGCAAATGATTTTTTTTTTTTTTACTGTTAAGAAGAAAAAAATAACTACATTGTTGACAGTTTCAGCATGTCATGCTGTGGATGTGTTCATTATCTTACTGAAACATCCAGTTTTGACCTCGATGGAACTGTGCACATACAGAAGAGAGCATGTGGGCCTCGACGATGGCACAAAACTTGGTGGAGTTCAGTGACTTCAGAGTGGTTCTTAATGCAGGATATCACAAACCCATGGGTGTTCAAAAACGTTTTTTCACTACAGTGTGTGTTGCTTCATTATAAGTGAGTCAGAAACACACTGTGCATTGTTTGAACAGTGTGGAATCATATGTGTTTCAGCAGTTTTTTGAATGTATTTCATAGTTTTCTATATCATAATCTGTTTATAATGATACACGATAACCTTAACAAAATGTTCTCAGTGCTTTGCAGTTCTTTACGGGTTTTTTTGTATCCATCAGCTCCTCTTGGACACTCACTCTCTGAAGACAGTCCTGCTGGATCTGCCTTCAATAGGCTCACAGGTGCTTCGCAAAGCACCGGCCAGCTACACTAAGATAGTGGTGAAAGGCATGACCAGAGCCGAGATGATTCTCAAGGTAAGGAGGGCCACTAAAGTGACACAAACTAAGCCTTAGTGCAAACAATCGCTGTGGACGGGAACATGTAAATTGTGACAAATGCATTGCACTTGCGCTGGGCTTGCCTTACTCAGATTAAATGTTTGAAAAAACATAAAACACTCCCAAAGCAAGCGTAGATTGTTGTAAACAGTTTACCTGTCACATGTAAACTCAGACTGAACTTGTATCTTTAACGGGTGATTTTTAACTACGCACTTGAGTTAATTTCGAAATGTTTCTAAATATAAAATACTTTAAGTTAAACACATTATCACAGTCAGTCTGTTTTTATAGAATACTTCAGGTTTTATGACATTTAACTTGTGTGGTTCAATTTCTGTCGGCCACTTTTACAACCAGGGCTTCAGTTTGTGACCTTTAAAGGCTTGGAACCTTAGATAAAAACTTTTATGTAAAGTCTATCTCAGGGGACTCTCTTCATCTCTTGATTGCCATTTAACAGAACTAACATTGAAACTCTGACATCCCCAGTTAAACATGAACTTTAGTGTGAATGCTAACACTGGACCAAGAATAGCTTGGCACAACCTGCAGCTAACTGCTTTTTCCACTGATTGAGGCTCCATCGTAAGGAGAAACAATAGAGCGAACAAAACATTTCTCCTCTGAGTGTTTGTGGTTTGACTGGCGAGCCACTGTTAAGATGTTTGTCTTGAGTAAGTTGAGCAGATTATCTACTTAGAGTTTATTTTCGGCAGAATAACCCTTTAATTGTGTCTTTAACCCCACTATAGTGCTTTATGAGCATGTTTCCATAAACTAACCCACCGCACAAGAGGTAGGGAGCGAATGGGAGTACAGTGTGAACACTACTGGTTTAATGAGTGAGACTGGCCAATAAGACACACACACACACACACTCAGTTACACAGCATGTGGTTGACCTTGAGCCAATGGAAAGGTGCGAGTGGGTAAATAAGCAAATGCATGCAACCGTGCATCTACTCACGAAAACTCACACCCACTCATGCTTTATAACACTGTGTGTGTTGGATGTTGTTTTCACTGCCCAAAGCAAATGCAGGATCCATCCAGTCAGCCATGCCCTAGAATTACCTTTAGAGACCCTAGAGGACACTGGTATGTGGCTGCCAAAGAATTAACTCCACCCTAATTAACTGTCCCCTGAGCATAGAGAAATGCGTACACACACACTGAGACACACGCAGTGGACATCCAGCTGTCCTTTGATTTGTCCTTTGTTTTTAACTCCCAGAAGACCTTCTTTCCTTCCTGAATTTATCATAGCTGGACTGTTGTTTAGCTGTCAGAGTGACCTGCTTTAATCGCACTGTGCCACCCCTTCCTTTAATGTTAAGAGCAGCGGCAGACGCCTTATGGTATTATATTTGCAATGTGGACCTTGACTTCACCCGGATTTTCTGTCCTCAGACATTGATATCTAAGCAAACTGTGCTGAGCATTTTATGTTTGATTGTCCCTTTTGACTGTTTTCTATTAGAAGGAACCCTGCTCCGGAATAGCCTTTGGTATTTAAGACCTTTCTTTGTTGCTTGGAATATATGAAGCCACCACACATTACAGAAGCGTTCACTTTACAAAGATAGAGAATGCATTTAGATCAGCCCGCTGCTGTCTGCTTCTTTTGAGGTTAACTGCCAGTGGGCCCCTTCAGCAGGAATGTGATCTATATAGCTTCTCAAGAACTCTCACAGATACAGCTGACACTGCATCAAGGCCTTTGACTAATTCGCATGCATTACTGCGACAACACAAGACAGTGTAATCATTGTTGCAACTAGAAATCCAACACTAGAGGTATGAAAGAATAAAAACATAATGACAAACAACTTATTGAAAATACTTTCCAGAGGTACACATAACAAAAACGTCTAGTCTCAACAAAACTGTTGTAAAGAAAAACAAAACAAAAAATGCTGCAGAAGACAACTGTACTTACACCAAGGATTAAAGAATATATTCTATGTTTCACCTTGAATGAGGAAATTTTTTGAAGATGCATACAAAGATTTCTTCTCTGGGCATGAAAAGAGAAAGTCCATGTAAGTAAAGAAAGTCTTTTGTGCTGCTGCATTCTCACCATCGAAATTTATGCAACATCAAGGTTCCCCGTAGTTAATTGCTTCCACCTTAGGCTGAGACTGAAGCGTCTGAAAGACAACCCCTGAGAAGGTCAATACAAAAATTCCTCTACCTACCCTCAACAATGGTTTTAAATTACACTCTGTAATGCACTGACTTGAAATCAAATCTGCCTGAGCGTCAGTGAGAAACATTTCTATGCTTTTCAAAGCTCTTTAGATTTTAGCAAGTAACTAACTTCAGGATTTTTTGTACTTTCCAAATAATTAAGCGCAGTATAAATTCTCTGATTGAGAGTCAGTGTTTTTGAATGTTTTAAGTCATTCCGAGGAGGTGTTCTATTAAAAGTCCAGAGGGTGAAGTAGTGCATTAAGAAAAGTGCGTGTTCATATTTTATTGTAAAATGTTCAGATCTCTGACATCTGCCCACTTAATTCTTAAATCAGCTCCTTCTACAATTCACAAAAACTAAGTTAATGTCCCTAAAAAGATACAAGTTAGAAGTTAATGGTCTGTTCTGACAAAGAAATAGCGACTTTTCTTGTATTTCCTCACACATTTATTTCTGCCTATACAGTATGTTTGTCAGATTATCCCATTTAAGTGTTGAGGATGAATAAATGCGGGCTGTGTCTTATGAAAGCCAGGGCGCAGTTCTGTTCAAATTACATAGGATTCTGTCGTTGTGTCTGTTCACCCTGGCCGATACGATGCCTGTGAGACGTGGCTGTTTTCCACATTTTCCCAGCCCAGCCCACCATAGTTCCATCTTTCTCCCACCTCTGAAGGCCTTTTCTGGGGAGTATTTAAAAGGCAACCCCCTTCCCCACCCTTGTTCAGTCTGGATGCCCCCCTACCCACCCTCCCACTCCATTACTCTTTCTTTTTTTTTCTCTCTCTCTCTCTCTCTTTCCCTGTTTCTGCCCTTTCTTCATTCTTAAAGTCCCTCTCCCCCTTCCTTTTCCTTTTTTACAAGGTCCCTACAGGCCTTCCCTTGGCCTGGCTCCAGGACAGTTGCTAAGTAAATCACTCAGTCAGCAGGGCTGGTAAGAAAGCAAAGAATTCCACACAATCCTGAGCCTTTCATGCCTTCTTTTCATGCTGCTGAATCCACCACACACACTCTATCCGTGCTCACCTTCTCATAAATTGCTCTACCCTCAGCAAAACACAGAGTATTACAACATGAAAGGAACGATTGAGTCTTATTTGAAAGGAAAGAAAGGAGAAACATTTTAAGAGACAGTCCCTGTGTGTGTGCATCAGCATGAAATGGGTGGTGGAGGTCTGTCAGCCATGTGTTCGTCTGCCTGCTTTGTAGCGGCTGCAAGAACTGCTATCTGATCCACGTTTTCCACCCAGACTCTATTGTTGGAAAAAAGAGAGAGAATCCAATCCACAAGACTAGTGCCCCATTAAACGTTTTCTGCCTGCTCTTGACTAATGCTGATTTTTGCCCAGACTCATTATACCCCCAAAATAATTACCGGTGAAGCTAATTCTTGCCCACTCATGCATGGAGTAATTGGTGTGTAAAAGGAAAAAAGAGTGAGGAGTGGGCTCCTAAATATAGTTCCATAGTCTCGACTTTGTTTGCAGCTAGAGAGCTGCGTGGTTCTGTCAGATGCAGTCCCCCTTTCCCTCATTGGGCCATAGCCACCCCATGTGGGATCATTTAAAGATCTCTTGGGTCGTGCCATGCTGGTTCACAGGAAAGGGGGGAGGGGGGGTGGAAACCAACATTAACCTCCTTTCTTCTGCAGGTGGTGATGGCCCCACATGAACCACCGGTGGTGTTTGTTGATAACTACATTAAGCTCCTGGCTGACGGTAACCCCGAGACCTTCCAGAAGATTCTGGACATGAAGGTCTGTGAACTGTTTTTTTTTGTTTGTTTTTTTTTTTGGCTCTGATCCAGTTTCATGTTTTCCCATAATTCTGTTTTGCATGTGCTATAAGAATTGGTGCAGGGAATTAACACATTCTTGGGGTCTGTATCAACTTGCTGGATGAAGTAATTAGTGAGGTATCTTCTGGTTCAGGATTCTGTGTCACGCAGACGGTTTATGTCTTACCAGGAGATGAGGAAACCTACGCTACAAACCCAACCTGTTCTGGAGCAGGTTAGGTTTAAGATTGCAGATCAAAATGTCAAAAAGCACCACTTACTGACCTCTGCTGATGAATCGGTTCTGCTAAATCTTACAGGCCTTAGTGTGAGAATAAAAAAGAAAAAAAGTCAGGGTGGTCGGGGTGAGCTGCGTGGATAGAAGGTCTGTAAGGAAGGAAAGCGTTATACAGACCATCTGAACCCTGTGGCCTTCACATTGATTCTACTTTGTGCAATGGCCTGATATATATATATATATATATATATATATATAGATATAGATAGATAGATAGATAGATAGATAGATAGATAGATAGATAGATAGATAGATAGATAGATAGATAGA
>JAPSES010000144.1:16324962-16339771 GCA_029822895.1 Maxillicosta whitleyi
ATCTATCTATCTATCTATCTATCTATCTATCTATCTATCTATCTATCTATCTATCTATCTATCTATCTATCTCTTTAAAATAATCACTACTTGTAAATGTACAAAGGATGTGTTGCAATTCTGTTGCAGGTCCCAGTTTTACCCACTGGGTCGTACCCACATCTGCACCCACTTTCATTTGGAGAGGGCATATCACTAGACCCATTACCAGCAAAGGAAGTAAGGTGGGTAGTTAAAGATTGACCAGTTCCATCCACTGTCTGACCTGTCCAGGTGGATGGACGTGAATGACTTTCAGACAGATCAGTAGGATATGCATGTATGCACCAGGATTAATGGGTGATTTTTATATGTGCACAAAAAAAAAACATAACAGTGGATGCTAGAGTGCTGGACTGTAGTAAACATGAACCTCTGTTTCTAATGTAAAATGAACATTCATACAGTTTTTTTAGGTGAAGTATTTTGCACCTTATCAAGTCATGACATCCCTGTTGCAGATACACGTCCTCTGTTCACTATGACTCAGACCGCCACTTCATCCAGAATGTAGCCCTTCAACCATGGGGCCAGGGCCTCGAACACTGCAGGCAGACCATCATGGCTGTGCCCCACAGTACCTGGCGCCATTACAAGACACAGCTGGACTTCCAGCCTCGCCACCGGCCCGGGAATTTCAAGAGTACCACTATCATCTACCCCAAGAAAACCAGCGCCGTCTACACCACAGAGCTGAGCTATGACTGCCACCGACTAGCCAGACGTTTCCTCTCCAGTGTGGAGCTGGAGACTGGCTGCAAAAAGGTTCTTCAGTAAGACGGCAGGAAGCAGTGGCTAGAGACAAGCAAGAGCAGTCATTCCCATAGCAGCTTCCCTGCGGCTGGCTGCCATAGACCTGCTGTGTTGCTGTTTTTTTACAGTTGTGTAGCCTGCTATATTTTCAATGTACTAACCCCAAGAGATCTACATCAACCATCTGTGCTGTGATGTTACGGATAGGTGAGATGACAGGACGTAGGCTGAATGGATGACTCTGTGTTTTGACGTGTTTATATCCCTACCAGTTAATAAACTATAAAATTGGATGTGTCATTAGATTCAGTGTTTCGTAGCTTATTGAAGAGTTTAGGAGGCATGTAGGTGTTAACTTCATTTTGATAAGTGTTGAATAAGTCCTTGGAGTCAAGTTTATCAGATGTGCAAAGTAATTGGTTTTAATCTGAACGGTGAGAGCTGCTTCGCTCCATATTATTTGTAATCACAGTGAAGGGACTTTTAAAACTGTTAATTTTATGGCGGTTTAATGTAACGTTGGAGTTTGGATGCATGCAAGAAGTTCACTAATGGCTATCCACGCTGTAAAAAGGATATGGTGAAAATACTTAGCACATGTTTTGTTTCTTCACAGGGTATTATGTAGTTCAGCACAGCATTGGCACATTAGCTATTTCTGGACCTTCTCTCAAGTCTCTCTTAAAGGCTGTGATGGAAAATATTTTGTGTAGATATTGAGCAGTAAAGGGAAGTCTTCAGTTTTTATGTTTTTGATTAAGTAGGTAGTATAGAGGGATTGTGAGTGAGGAATTTACTGAAAAGTGAATTGTGTTTTGACTATTTTACTAGTGACAATGAGCTGCATTCCACTGCTATCATCACCTCTAGCTTGATGTGGATTGAAAATTATATTTATTCTTAAAGAGATTTTATCAGCAGAGTAATGGGTCTTCCCAGTCTGGTCAAGGAATTTTTTTTTTTTTTTTTTTAAATAATAACCTTGATGCCTTTATTGATGTATCTGTTGATGCTTGGTTTCAACACTCACAATAAAGTTAATTCAATATTATTATTATTATTATTATTTTTTTTTTTCATTTTTTGAGAGTGACTTTCTGAGACTGGGTTATTTATTCACAGTTCGGGATAACAAACATTGACCAAAACAATAATATTTGTCAATTTATTGAATAACTGTATATGTGACATTCTTTCCCAACTCTGCAGAAATCAACGGAATGCCTTGTGGTTAATAGAAGTACCTGCTGAGTCATAAGTACCTGTAACATTCCCAAACTTTTTTGTTTTCATGTTTTGCGTTGGAAAAATAAAATGGGTGTTTGTTTCTTTTTTGTAACACTCATTCTCCCAAGGTGTGACTCGTGTAAAATCATGCTGCTTTTGTTCCCTCTAGTGGTCAGTGTTGGAATCACTCAGTATTGTAGAGCTCCTCAAACTATATCTTTTAAGATTTAAGATGATTTCTTATGTTAACACACTGAAAAGACTGAAATAATCATACACCTTCAGAGTGTCCCAAAGACTTTCATGGTATTTTATCTGTCCAGATGATCCCATATTGCTTCTACTATATTCATATTTTTTTCTGGAATGCATGACCTTATAAATCATCCTTTATATGTGAACAGTATTAATAACAAAATGCATTCCCTGCATGTTTATTGTTAGAAATAAAGATACACTCATCCCAACCCTGCAAAAACAAAGTTAAAGGCTATCAAAGACTTTTACACAGTACTGTGTTTCTAGTATTTCACCAAATTCCCCACTACTGACAATAATTTAAAAGCTTAATTACAGTGTCCACTTTTTAATCCTTGTATTATTTCACTGGTCATATTATCGTGGTGTAGATATTTGTCCAAGTCTAGTTGTGCCAAAAGTAACATCCAGGTATGGATGCCATTTCATTTTTATTCATAGTAGAATTTCTTTGGTGTGTCTATTTGTTGGTCGTGTGTTGCCACTAACCTAATTGTACTTGTTAATTGGGAATTCATAATCTTACAAGTGCATTTATTTAACATTGTTTTGACAGAAAAAGTTTTAGCAATTCACGAGATATTTAGAAATTTCTGTCAAACTGATCATTTGGGTCTCGAGTTATTTACAAGAAATTGCGTGATGTACCATTTTCTGGCAGCAATTGAACGCACCATACTTCAGTTGCGTGACGCACGACTATTCACTGTAGATTTTGAATAATATTTCTTTCTTTTTTTTAATTATTTCAACATATTTTAGAGGTTTTTAATCAATAAATACTGACTGACTCGTTTACTACCCTTCAGGTTTAATATTAATAGATCTTTGGAAGGCGTAATTTGTGACGTAGGGGTCAGAGGTCGGAAGTACACGCCCACAGTTTTCCGCATGGTGACGGAAACATGGGTGCTCAATGCGTTAAACGCTGTTTATCTTTGTTGTAAAGTTAACTCTTCTTGAGATATAATTTTGTGATACATACGTTTGATGTTAATGGGGGTTAAAGAGGACTAATATTTTCTTTACGTAACTTGAACTTTTGTCCAGTTAGCTTGTTTGCTAGCGGACCGACAGCACTGCTGGCTGAAAATGAAGACTTCTAACGGTGATACCAGTGTCATGGACATGTTCCAAAAAGGAAAAGTGGTGAAAGTATGCGCCCCGATGGTTAGATATTCAAAGTAAGTAGGATGTTGTCGTCTCGGTATATAACGCAATTAACCTAGAATTATTGAGCTAACTGGGTACATGTGTTGCTAACTTTTAATTACATGGGTCTCCATTTATTTATTTTCAGGCTGGCTTTCAGATCTTTGGTGAGGAAGTACAACTGTGATATATGTTTTACTCCAATGATAGTGGCTGCTGACTTCATGCGATCTGTTAAAGCCAGAGACAGTGAATTCACAACCAGTGAGCGTGAGTAGTAGCATTGCTCTTCTTAGAATAACAGTACACTGACCTTATCTGCAAGATCAGTTCCATTATCTGAATCCATTGGAAAATATCTGCACAATCTTATAGGTGTACCCATATTTTCATAGGCAGTATTTGGGTTTAAAACATGATGCAAGGTGACAAGTCTGACTTTCAACATCTGTTGTATTTTTCTCTTGTACCACATTAGGTGACAGACCTCTGATTGTGCAGTTTGCTGCCCATGATGCCCAGACTCTGGGCGATGCAGCCTGTGTCGTAGCACCTTTCTCAGATGGAGTTGATCTCAACTGCGGCTGCCCACAGAGGTGCAATTTCTAATGGATGGGCCTGATCCATTTTAGCCTCCAGTCATTTCCTACCCCTTTGTTTTTGCATTCTAAATTTTCAATTAGTTAACAGCTCTAAATGAGACTGACTTAGAGCAATGTTTTTCTACCACTAGGTATTCTGATGATGTTTTAGAAGATCTTTTGTATTTGCTTTAAGATTGATTTAGAACAACTACAAACATAAAGGAGAAATGGGTATGTTTTGAAATCATTAGCTGCTTTGATGATGCTGTTCTTACAAGATTTTGTATATTTTTTTCTTTTATAGATGGGCCATGTCAGCTGGATATGGTGCATGCCTTATCAACAAACCGGAATTAGTCAAAGAAATGGTCAGAACTGTAAAGAACCAGGTGGACAATCCAAATTATTCAGCATCCATCAAAATAAGGTATAGTCTGATAGAGCTGGATGTAAGTGATAGAAAGGTGTGCCCAGATTTTGCTTGCTTTTAAGTTTTCCCGGGTAAATACAATGTGTCATTATATTGTGATTTTATGTTTATGTCTCCTAAGTTACAGCAAAAGCTTGTAATATCAGTAAAAGACAAAAATATTTTCCTTTATCATAGAATTCATAAGGACCTCAGGCAGACGGTGGATTTGTGTCAGAAAGCGGAATCAGCCGGGGTGTCGTGGATCACAGTCCATGGACGGACAGCAGACGAACGCCACCAGCCAGTCCACTATGATGCTATAAAAATAATCAAAGATAGTGTCGCCATACCTGTCATTGCTAATGGGGATATAAAGTACCTCCGTGATGTAGAGTCCACTCACCAGCTTACTGGTGTTGATGGTATGTTTGTCCTGTTTGCATATAACAAATCCATACTCTTGAATAAATGCACTCATGAATTTACAACAGTTGTCATAATGGATCTACTTATGTCTTTCTTATTTGTTTTGATTTGCTGTTAAGGAGTGATGGCTGCGCGGGGATTGCTTGCTAATCCTGCTATGTTTGCTGGCTATGAGGATACACCTTTGGAGTGTATATGGGACTGGGTGGATATCTCCATAGAACATGGCACTCCATTCACCTGCTTCCACCATCACCTTATCTACATGTTGGAGAGGGTTAGCTCCCAGCCTGAAAGAAAAGTCTTCAACTCTCTGTCCAGTACCTCAGCTGTAATAGACTACCTCCAAAACACATATGGGACAGTGCAAGATATGGCAGCATGCGTATAGTGGAATGTGGATTTTTTAAAATGTTTTATACATTTCTTTTTACTGTATATTTGTGCCAAATAAAAACTTAATTATATCCCTGGGATGTGTCTTTTTTTTTTTTAATAAAATAAAGGGTAGCTGTACATCCTGACTTTTGCTTTCTTTGTGTAAATATCTGTATCTTGAGCCTGAACAATCAACTGAAATATTCTGAAAATCGCATTACAGCTGAGTACAATATCCATATAGCAAGTTACAATTTTTGTAACATACAGTGTGTCATCAGGTACATCTTGTATAGTCTATTCAGATAAAATACTTGGGTATAAAAGTGGTGGCTTATCATGTTTTCCAAACCAAAGGAGAAATAAAGAATTATTTAGATTGCACACAAATAAGTTGCAATTGTATTTATTTCTTTTAGCCTACCCACCAATTAATAGCAAGAAAATCTGCAAAATTGTACTTTATCTTCTTATGACCATATATGATAATAATACGGGTAGCATGTAAATGTGGAATTACCGATCTTAAAACCGGAATAATGCGTCTTTAGCTTCAAAATAATGTAATATGTTAAGGGGAGTGGATACGCAGTTGCGATTACAAACACTAGGATTGTGTAATGCATTTATTTAGTTGTTAAATAACTGATATATTCATATCAATGTAATTTTTTTCGCTGTATCCAGTGAAAACTTTTCAATAAACATCGACAAAATCCTAAAGTTGCTTTTATTCTGAAGAACGGACCGGAAGCAAAGGTTACGCGCCTAGCTGAAGAACCCGGAAGTGTAGGGAAAGTAGTGAGCAACTGTCCAGGAGAATTTTATTCCAAGTTCTTATTGTGCTGGTCAGTATTTTGGCAGTTTGCTGGTAAGATGACAATGTTTACGTACAAGGTGTCATATGAGCTTAATTGACATCTTTAAGCGCTTTTGAAATTCGTTGTTTTAAGATAGCATTGTAGTTCAGGAAGTCAGGAAGATTTAACGCAGCATTATGTAGTTTTAGTACTCGATTGCAGCATGAACAAAGTACTTATACAATACAAAGGAAAAATGACGGACATTTGGCTTTGTTACACGTTTAAACCATTATTCCATGTTCTGTAATCTAATGGACGTGTCTCTTTATATCTGTGTTAAGGTATGTAGCTGCAAAGAGAACAGAGTGACTAAGAGGCTTAAATGTTTTATTTCAACAAAGGGGTTTTGTTGTCGAAAGGGAAAGAAAACTTTTGAGTATTCCCCTCCGTTTATACTTTAATAGGTAGCTTTCTATTCTGGACTATTTTCGGCTGTGGTTGGAAATTGAATTAACTTACACACATTTTCCTGAAAGGCCCAAAACTAAAAATGACGCTGCAATGGACTGCTGTGGCCCTGTTCCTGTATGTGGAGATTGGGGTTCTTGTCATCCTGTGCTTGCCATTCATCTCAGCCAAGGGGTGAGTTACTTTTAAGAACGGTCTTATAGTCACTACAACTAAGTATAACACAAGTAGTCAATCAAATGTGATAATCCTTTACCGTCTGTCATTTGTACTTAAATGTTACTTCATGTGGATGTCAGGTGGCAGAGGGTTTTCAAGCTGAGGATCTGGGGCTTCATGTCAAGGTTTTGGAACAAAGTTTTTCTCACCATGATCATCATACTCATTGTTCTTTTCCTAGGTGAGTTTTACATTGATTTCCCAATGCTGCAGTTAACTAGTCAGTCTATACAGATAGAGCATCTTTCAGATAAATACATTACAGTGATTTACAAGTGACCAACATTAAAATGTGATGTAAATAAAACACAATAAAAGCAAAAGAAAGTCATGAAATATCACGTTATTGTCAAATGTATTTCAGCATAATTCTAAAGTACAAAGAATTTGAGTGTAAAATAAAATGAAAGGTATGGTTCAACGGTGTAATGCAGATAAATCCAAACAGAAAAAACTACCAAAATAAAGGTCTATTAAAACATCAAAATCAGTAAATGGATAGGATTTGAATTTTTGTTTGCAAACCTCATTTTCTGATCCTGCCAAATCTTCTTAAAGGCTGTTCCAGTAAATAGTTTCCCAAGCTTTTTGGAACCACAAAAGAAAATAATTAGAGGATTTGAGGGACCTGATTGTCAGCAGACCAACAGCATTTCAATAAAGTTGCATAGCCACTTTATAAATTAATAATTCATTTTAAAATCAATATAAACAGTATCAGGTGTACAATGGAGACATTTTAAGGAGGCAGTATGCAAAACAAAGTATTTGTTTTGTTAATTATTTTGTCATGTTCATGTTTTATTTTAGATGCAGTACGTGAGGTGAGGAAATATTCAAGCAGAGAAATTGGTACAGATGCCAAGCTACTGCCAAATATGGTCGATCACCTGCACATGAAGCTTTTCCGAGCTCAGAGGAACCTCTACATATCAGGATTCGCTGTGTTTCTCTGGCTGTGAGTCTTGCACAGAAGGCCATCTAGTCTTTATTGTTTATGCTTTCACATTTTTGTCAGTGGATTCATTGACAATTGTCTATCATTTTCCCTTAATTATTGTTATTTTTACAGGGTAATGAAGCGAGTGGTTACTTTGATTAGCCAGCTGGCATCAGTGTCTGACACTACAGCTGCTCTTCAGGCACAGGCTGACGGGGCTAACCAGGCTGCAATGAAATACATAGAGGACAATGAGCAGCTGAAAAAGGTAAGCTTCACAGGGATCACAATGTTTGGAGAAAGATCCAAAGATAGCACTGTTCTTAAACATGGATGATGTATGAGTGAATGAATTGTTTATTTTGGTTTGTACTTTAATCACAGCATATAATACAACCACAAGAAACACAAAAACCTAAAAAGGAATAGGAATATCATGAATATATCAGATATAAACATGATATATCAACCAGACATGGATCCCAGTTGATATTTGCTGATATCGTATAATCCTGGCATGGACATATAAAATTTGGACTTAAATTTTTTTTTTTTTTTCACTAATGGCAGTATCATATATTTATCTATTGTGTTGTATTAAATGTCTTTCCAATTTGTTTGTTGAATGTGTTCATATAATGATAGTTTAATGGACTGAAAGACTTTAAATGATTATTTTTATGTTTATAATGAAGATGTCTTGTGTTAAAAGGGGGATGAATAACAACAAAGCACAGCAAAATAAAGAAACAAATCAACAGTGATACATTTTACTACTCAGGGAATGTCATGTGAACACTGTTCTACTATTATGGGACACTCATATATACAGTGCTGTGCAAAAGTCTAGGGCACCTTTGGCTTTGCTGTTTTTGCAGGGATGATATGATTATACATTTTTATTTGTCTCTTTTTTCATATGCAACAAGAAAATACAGAAAATCCGCGGAAAGCCTTGAAACACAGACAAAAAACTGAATTAAATTGGTTTGAAATGTTAAAGTCACTATATAGTTTGAGACTTGACCCCATGATGAGAAGAAGCACAAATGTCTGATGTGTTTCATGAACCCTAGTACAAAACATCAGAAATTAAATGCAATAAATCTCTGAACAAAGGGAGATCGCACTAAACCATTCTGGGTTATAGAAGTTGTTTTTTTCTTAAAAAGAGGCTGAGAAATGCATGTGTGGTCATTATAATTTTACTAAACCAATAAGCTTAATGTTGCACCGTACAGTATTTCAGTCATTCTGGTTTTATGCCCATTTTTTTACCTAAAAATTGCAGATCCATTTTCTTTACTTTAGTTTCACATTTGATGTATTTCAGGCTCTGATGGAAGGGAAGGGTGACAAGGCCACAGCAGAAGGAATGGAGATACTTAGGAAGGAATTGACCAAACTTAAAGAAGAGCTGAACGCCTCAGGAGATGGTTAGTACCTGTGCAGATGTCCACATATGTCTTGTAAATGCTATACTGTTATTTTTACACACACTTGAGGTTTTTTTTTTTTTTCTCTGAACTTGGGATAGTTTATATTAAGACTTGTGAATTTCAGTAGATGAAGATGCTTTGCAGTGATATATGTGATTCTTGTCGACTCAGCTTTGGCGAAGTCTCAGTCGGAGGCGGATGTAATGAAGAAGCAGATGGATGGTCTCACCAGGGAATATGACAGGCTGTTGAGAGAACACCAGGAGCTTCAGGTGAGACTCTGACCAAAATACAGCACAATAATTAAATTTTAAAACATTCGCTGTCATAATAAATAATAGGTGAACAGTTTAGTAGTGGGGTTTAAAATGGAAACAATTCTATTCACCTTACATGTGTCCGTCTTCTCTTTTTTAGAATCTTCAGGATGATGGAAACAAAAAGGATGACTAGATTTGTTAAATTTCTCTCCTAAGAAATCCACGACACATGCTTCCTTTCATAGAACACGATGTGTTACCATGCATCACGCTATTAGGATCAGCTCCTCTGTAAGACTTTGGAGGTTCTGGATCGTATCAGTTATGGTTTTAAAGCATGAAGCTGAATTTTTACTAAGACATGCAGCGGGGGTAAATGGAATGAGGATTTCTGATAGTTTCACATTTCTTCCTGGCACCGTGTGACTAAGAGGATTGTTTTTTTGTTTTTTTCTCAAGTGTGCATTCTATCAGACAGATTTAACTGTGAGGTAATTGGAGAGATTTCAATCCACAATCAGCCAGTGCTTCGTCACACACACTCAGTATATAGAAGAATATACAATAATAACAGTTATTTTAGATGTGTTCTTTTTTTAGATGGGTACACGGTGTCTCAACATGTCTGTTCACTTCAGATTGAAAGTTAAGTACTCTGTTACTGTGGTAAACAGCTGTGAATGTATTTTGATACTAGAGCTGCTTCTTTGTGTCTGTAGTGGCTTTACTCACTCGGACCTTTTGGCACAGTAAATGAATGCTGGGCACATTTGCAGGTATAAATGCACTTCAATGAATTATCACAGGTTGTTTGTATTCCATTATATGTTTTTATTTTGATAAAGGTAGGATAAATATTGATTCTTAACCAACATCCACTTTCCATTGTTTGCTTTCTTGTTTCTACCTTAATCAGAATATACTGTATGCATGTCACAGAAAGCATACCATAATATTTTTGTGACTATAAAGCAATCAAGATATTTCAAAATGCACATGAAATATATTCATATTAAAATTCTGTGTGCATTTTGAGCCACAGAACATTGTTTTTTTTTTTCTAAATTGCATTTTTTTTTTGTCATTCTACATTTTCATTGGGGTTGAAGTGTGAATCATTGAAATAGTTGTATGGTTTGTGTTGTGAAGGCACTTTTGTGGTTTTATAATCTTTTTCATGGTTCTTGCATCAGTGTGTTACTTTCTGGGCATCAAATGGCAAACAAAAAAGTCTTATGTTGTGTTATCAGTTTCTGCAGTGGACAGAAACGTGGTTTAAGTGCCTCAGGGGTTGATTTTCTGTAATAAAACATATGTTTCCTAATGTTATAATGCTTTGAATATTTGTATTTGACTTTTATTTAAAATAAAATTTAAAAAAAACAAACAAACATTTCATTGGATATTAAAATATTTATTTGTGTAACATTAAGCTATTCTTTGAAATTTTACAAAAATAAGGAAGGAAAACTATTTACATTCTGATTTCTCTAATGCAAGTAAATGCCTTACATTTATGAGATGACTCAACTTTCTCTAAACATCACTACTCGTGTCTACATCTTGAACTTGGCCACCTGTGCCTGAAACAGAACCTGATTCCAAAAGACAAAATAGTCACAACAAGGTGTTAAATTGCCAAAACTTACAATTACAATAATATAACTTACAAAGACGATATTGTCTCAACAATTGTCTGAAGATACAGGAGTCTTCTGCATGATTCATTTGACTTGTACATTTTTTTTTCAAGGAAATGTGTTCTGATTTAGGGATGACGCTCTTTATGAAAATAAAAATAATAGAAAACCTGAGTATAAACCATGATGCTTCTTTTCAGTGGTTTTGGCACAGGAAATCACACGTATGTAATACAGAGATACCCAGTAGAACAGAAAAGCAGAGATACGTACAGATAAGCAGTGGCTTGTGACAGAAGCAGAGCCTACACACTTTAGCAACACATGGTATTTGTTTTTCTGCACACACAGTGGAACAACATGATCCTTTTACATGCACAAAATAGTCTAATAAGACAAATATGTGATAAGTTTTTTGAAAACTGGTAGAAACTCCAATGTACATCTCATTTATTTCCAAAAAAACAGCACCTAAAAACTGGTAACTCCTATATTTGTATTAAGGCTTAATTGATTTGATACTGTATTGTTATAAGTGTAAATATATGGAATATAAATGTGCATGTAATCATAGTTGACTCTCATTCAAAGCAAAACACGTAGTCTGCAGTGCACAACAGCAACCATTCCAATATGTGCATTTGTTTCTTACTAAAGTGGCTAAAGTTAACTATGAATCTGTTGAACACATTATGCTAAAAGCCAATTCTTGGTGCCAAAATAAAATTCAGTGTGCTGACTGTTTTTAATAAACACATTTCCTCGCATTTACACATCAGGTTAAAGGGTTTGAGGCTGGTTCCAAATAAAAATAAATGTGCGTATTGTACTGCCATCTTGTGGACATAACTGATATTACAGCAGCATGTTAGGACACTTTAATACTTTCTTGTTAATAACACAAGTTGTAATAAAATCAGGTGTAACTGTGGGGTTTAAGTAAAGATAAAGCACAAGTGTTTGATACTCATCAATCTTACATTCTGAGAGTAACTGAAGTCTTAAATAAAACTGTATGTGGATATCATCCAGACAAAATGTCAAACATTGCTGTATAGTATCCAGCAACAGTGATGATGTACATATGACACAGAGGTAACTGTTGAGTGAATGAGGCACATATGTCCAATCTTCCAAGCCGTCACAGGAAACCCATGTTCATACATGGATTTCCACAACAACCTTATTTTATTTTAGTTTATCTTCCATGTTTAAATTGAACTAAAACCATCACAATCTCTGGATTTCTCTTTTTAAGGCTTAATTTTCCTCCTGAAAATACACACACACACACACACACACACACACATATATATATATTGATATATTGTTTAAATTTAGCTTTGTGCCTCTGGTTTCTAAGGTCACTTTTCTTTTTCTCTTCAGGAACAGTGATGTCAGGAAGAAAAACTTTGCTTTAAAGGAAAAATCCAAAGAGGCAGCTTAATCATTGCTGGTGTTTAGAATTATACTGTTTTTGCAGTAGTCTGCACAAGACACGATTCCCATCAATTCTTTTGTGCCACCATTAAAACTAAAAAAAAAGAAGTATTGTTTGACTTTGTAAGGAAAAATAACAGCATGTACATTCAAGAAATATCCCAGCAATATTATCCTTCTGTCAAATTCATAAAGCCTTCACAGGTCCAGTAATACAAATATAGAATTTATGCTTTATATTAGTTATTCAGATACAACATGTAATTCCCTGCAAATATCATTTATGTGTACAAGTGTGTGTTTTTGTGTATAGTCAGTCTTTGCATATGTGTGTGTGAGTGTGTGTGTGTGTGTTGATCTGTAATGTGACTGGAGGAGGGGTCAGTTCTGCTGGATCCGTCACAGCCGTGTCTCCCTGTCGGTGCTGTTGTCTGATATCTGTTGTGACTGGTCAGAATTACACATCAATAACTCTTGCTTCCTGAGTGCCTCCAACTCTGTTCCTCCGTTGGCCAGAGTGCCGTGGATGGCATTTCTTTCCTCCTTCTTCAACTGTCTGCTGAGTAGAATGAAACCCGGGATGCAAATGACAAACGAGATAGTCCTCAGGCTCAGCGTCAGGCCCAGATATGCTATCCTGAAAAAGAAAAAAAAATAAAACGATTCTAATTTCCTTGGGGAGATGAATAGACAGTCACAGAGTGATAAGGATCTGTTTAAAAACACAAGCATCTATTCATGAATCACAAAATCCAGAACTGGAAAATGATTATGAATGGTTCTCATTGTGTTCTTGGTAAAAAAATATATATGTATATATATATCAGCTTCTTCAACAACACGATCCTTGTTCACATCCTTTTTTTTTAAAGTTCCAAAACAATAACAAAGTGTATTTCTTGCATTTTATTAGTAAAAGCACATTGTTAAGAGCTACAGAAGTATCTTATGAGGATCCGCTCTGCTCATCATCATAACAAAAACACCCATGGCAGACAGACAGGAGACGGCAGTGATAGTTTAACAGCAGTGATCTTGTTTCTGCAGAGTTTATGGTGCATTGTTTTCCCCTGACACTGAATCAGGAGCAACTTCAAGCCTTGTAGAGGTATTATTTACTCTGATTCGCTTCAAATAAGTCGGAGACAGATAACTCTGACAGCAATATAAATATATATGTCATAAAATACCAGGAATATTCTGTGCTACAATGTTGTGTAAGTTGTTTATTACTTATTCCATTGTGTTTGTTTTCTTATTGTTGGATATTTAGTTTTTCTTAACACTATTATTATTATTATTATTATTATTTAATCTAACAAAGTTCATAGTGTCTATGTTCTTATAGTATATTTAGATTCCTTCTCTTAACACTATTATTATTATTTAATCTAACAAAGTTCATAGTGTCTATGTTCTTATAATATATTTAGATTCCTTAACACTATTATTATTATTATTATTATTATTATTATTATTATTATTATTATTATTATTATTGTTTAATCTAACAAAGTTCATAGTGTCTGTGTGTGTTCTTATAGTTTATTTAGATTCGTTCTCTTAACACTATTATTATTATTATTATTATTATTATTTAATCTAACAAAATTCATAGTGTCTATGTTCTTATAGTTTATTTAGATTCGTTCTCTTAACACTATTATTATTATTATTATTATTATTTAATCTAACAAAGTTCATAGTGTCTATGTTGTTATAGTTTATTTAGATTCTTTTCTATATCAAACGATATCTGTCAAAACACACCTGTCATGTTTCAGAGGTAAATTTCCATGTTCATCAGAAATGTTACAAGGTGGTCTGTGACATGTTTAATGTGACTGATGTTCGCTGGGGCGGAGTCGACCTGACAAATTTGACAGGACGACTCCGCCCCTTTTAATTGGCTCATCACTGGAGGCTGTCGCTCCAGGTGTGTGAGAGCAGGAACATCAGTCAGTGTCTGATATAGAAGGAAACAAACTATTATTGTTGTTATTACTACTTTATTATTACCACCTTGCTACTTCTGGTATTTTACCATGTGCATTTGCCTGTTTTTTTCAACACAGAGTTAGTGTTTTGCTATTTTCTGGTTGTATTTCTTGTGTGTATATCCGGTGTTGTGCTGCAACTGCAACTGTAACCTCAATTTCCTGAGGGCTTTGTCCAATAAAGTTCCAACTAATGTAATCTAATCTAATCCAATCTCATTAAAATACTATCATAATAACTAGGGCTGGGAATATTAATGTGTTAATCGCGTTTAGATTGATGTAAATTGTGATCGCGAATATTTTTTTTAATCGTGATCAGAGTTTGCCAGCATTTTCCGCACTTCTCCCATCCACATGCAGCTCCTCTGGTT
>JAPSES010000144.1:16339871-16350308 GCA_029822895.1 Maxillicosta whitleyi
ATCAATAATCAAAAAATGAATGAAACTATGGATGGAAAAAATATTATGAACCTTATTGTGGCACTATGTAAGTATTAGGTGGTAAAAAAGATATGACAGTGAATGTCTCCTGGAAAACTGAAGATGGTGCAGTTAAATATTGTGTGTAGATGCCATATTTATCAGTGGATAGATACATCCATGTTTGTGCAATTTGTTTACTTCTTTGTATTTCATGTCTGATTTATCCTCTACTGTATGATGTCCTTGAGTGTCCTGAAAGGCGCTTATAAATAAAATGTAGTTATTATTATTATTATTATTTGTCATACAGGTCGACTGAAAAGAGTTCTGCAGATACAAATGTGTAAAATGATGGACTGCATAGAACCTGTAGCTCCACATCTGTTTCCTCTGACATGACCCACAAGATCGCAATGACCAATTTTTATGGATATCAGCATTGTTTTGTAAATGAGCTTATGCAAAGTCACTAAGTTTATTTTGACTGTTTTTTTGAGACACATGTTGGTGAACGTAGACCTGACCAACTGAAGCAACCCCACATTATACAACTTCCCCCACAGGCTTGTACTGTAGGCACTAGACATGACGAATAATCAATTCACATGCCTCTTTTCTCACACTGATGCACCCATCAGTTTGGAACAGGGTCAATCTGGACTCAGATCACATGACCTTTTTCCATTGAAACACAGTCCAAACGTTATGCTCTCTAACCAAGTGGTGATTGTTTAACCCATAAAACTCCAAAAGGCTACTGGCAACCAAATCTACTGATCTAAACTGTTTAATACCTGTTGTATTTAGCTTGTTGCAGCTGTAGAAATTTATTGACTGCAGTACTTACATTATTACATTTTGGTTGACACTTTTATTCAAAGCGATTTACAAGGTATAGGCATGTATAGGGCCTTGCCCAAGGGCCCACCTGGTATTCAAACTGGCAACCTTCCACACCAAAGTCAGCGGTGTAAACCACTAAACTATCCTGTTGCTGCTTATCCAATGAAATGATCTTGTCTTCTATTTCTTTTGTCAAATCCAAATAAGTAGGCTGGGTATGTCATATAAAAGCTGTAAATATAGAGCCAAAATCTTTAGAGTCAAGCGAATAAGGCAGATTAGTAATAGTAACCAATAGAATGGTTGAGTTGTATAAATGAATCAATATATCATTCCTTTCCAAATCATTCCAAATTATTCTTCAAGTATGAAAACAATCAATGCCACACTGATAAGATGTTTGTATCTGTACATCAGACATTAGTCTCATGATCATCCTGACCAACATGTTTATGTTACTACTTCAGTAACAACTTCTATAATTAATCTAGACGTAAATTTCCTTTGTCCTGTTTTTTTTTTTATCTGTGGTATACGTAGGTGTTGCTACAGTGTCTCTCAAGAGAAGGTATTGTTCCTAAGCATGTGTGTGTACAGAAGAAAAATGAGTTCCCATACAACAAATCCTGCTAAGACAACACAAATATAACAGCAAATAAAATATGTCCAGGCGAGAACATGCTTATGTCAAAACTCACAGAAAAAACATAAAATAAATTCATAATAAACGGTCAATTGATAAAGAAATCTATTGTGCAAAGGTGTACACATTTACTCTGTACTTTATTTTGATTTTTCAATGAAGTGAAGTGAATAAGTAATGTCCTTGTGAGATAACCCTACGAATAAAAGCAAGGCGAGGCAAATTTATTTGTGTAGCACCATTTATACACAATTCAATTCAGAGAGATTTCTCCTTTCAAATAAATGGTGTGAAAATATTCGCAAAAGCCTCCTTGTGACCTGTGACCTGCTTTTGTTCTCAGTTTGTTGGTGTCAGTCGTATAAGATGATTAGATTACCACAGGAGTCTGGTGCACACAGTCACCTTTATGGAGGGGTCTGTAAATCAGAAATTAACAAATGCTGGGGCATTGTAACACCAAAGTTTTAGCACTAGTCGTATGTGTGGAATTAACAAAAAGGAGAAAATAACATTGTGCACAGGATTAGAGATAAAACGGGCTGTGCCATGTCCCACCCAGCCGGTTAGGGAGCCAAACAATTCTGAGAAGAAATAAAGATTTGTCCTGCCATTATTATAAGCTGTCTGTATTATTATAAGCTGCTTAAACACCATTGTCTCACATCACTTTCATGTTGAGAAAAACCAACATGAGTGACTGATCTCATTTAGAGATTTATAAACTTTCATGTTGTTGGGAGAAGATGCTTTCAGCCACTGGGGTGAATGTTAAAGGTTGTATAAGGTGGGACAAAGAAAAGAGAGCGCAGAAAAGCCCGAGGTGGTCTAATAATACCAGTGTGAGATCCACATGGTGTTTTGATATATTTTTTTGATCTTCGCTCAGAAAGAATACGTTACTATTTTCACTGTGGCAACAACAGAAAACATTAATAAGATGATTATCGGAACACATGTAGTGATTAAAGTAGGATAACAAGTGTGTTTTAGGGCTTTTGCTTCCATGAATATAAATTTAAAAAAGCTTAGTGTTGAAATTGTTATGTACAGATGAATTAGTACAGAAATGAAGAGTTTTCCAAGTACACGCTAAAGAGGCCCTTGTTGGATCAATATTGAGTTTCTTCACTTGAGGCAAAACTTAATACAACATCAGTACATATTAAAAAATAATTTAATCATTTCTTACTTGTATAGCACCTTGTGAGTCACTTTGGATAAAAGCGTCAGCCAAATGTCATAGGATATATTTAATATTGACAACAGTAAGTAATTGGGTCTCCATGGTCACTGCTATCATTCATACTTTTGCAGTCTATTACTCTTATATTGGTTGGATTCATTGCTTTGACTCAACCCAATGAATAAATAAAATGTACAATAATGTTGTGTTCATATAGAATAAAAGCTGGATGATTGGCATCCGACAAAATTTGTCAATAAAGATAAAAATAGAGCAGCACAATATATTGTTTGAGCATTGTCATTGCGACGTACGTGTGCGCAATAGTTACCTCGCAGGTTCTGCAACGTAGGAGACAAATGATCTCAGTGTGTTCTTATCTGTTTTTAAGGGTATGTGACACGCACTGCATGTGGTAATCCACCAATCACAATCTTTCTTGATCAGTTTGGAGTGAGTCACTGGTAACAACATTGAAAAACGAGCAATGAACAAAACAAAATCACTGTAAATGAAGACTTGGTGCCAAAAGGAAAAGTAATGTCACTTATCTGGAGTTATTTTGGCTTCAAGAAGGATGATATTGAAACACGTGTTCTGTTTTGATAGTGCCTTGTAACTGTTGCCACAATGAGAGGTAACACAACTCATTTGTTTGATGATATACGTCAACACCACACAGCTATTATATACTCCTGAGTATTTTTTCATATTGCAATATATATCACAAGGTTAAAAAAATTGCAATTTTTTTTTTTTTTTAATTTTGAAACCCTAATGAAAATGATATTTTTAGTAGATTTTTATGGATTGATCTGACACCAACACAGAGCAGAAATGATGATGTTTTCCCACATGGAAGTAAGACCCAAGGTTCTGAGTCCATCTGCTTTGGTCGTACTAAAGAGCAGCTCAGGTCACACTTGGCTTTGTTGGAGGTTTCACTACTGTACATTTCATTCAGATCAAACTGAAAACTCTGGACACAATCAGGGCAGTGTGAAAGCGGCCCTTAATGTGATACCCATGAAACACCATATGCACTTAAATTTTCCATTTGGCAACTCAGACTTGGATGGCTTTGCGCTAAACTGGGAGATAAATGTTTATGCCAACAATAGGCCTTTTTCACGGCAGACATGTGAGTGTGAGTTCTTTGATTCACACTGGCTGTGTTCCATGCAGGTGCATCACTTCCAGGGTTTTAGTTTATTCATGTTGGCTCCCTGGCATGTCTTGTGGAACACTGGAAACAATCCACTGTGAAAAAAAGTCTATTGTTATGTCGCTCAAAATAAGCCATTTATACCTGTAGCTGTACAGTGTTTATATCTCCCCTCCATATAGTCTGCACTGTTGCACCACAAAGTTTTCAACAGCTCAGCGTCTTCTTTTTCCCCTCCATTAAGATGCCTTACCATGAACCACTATGTCAGACTGTGGACCAGAGGTATTATCCCCTAAACTGGAAAAGTCCACAATGAATAAAACCAACACTGGTGCCGATGAGGGGCTGGTGCATTTTTAGCAGCAACACTATGCTGAATCAGCATCACCTCATGGTCACAGTCAACTTAATTACGACACTCTATGAAAACTAGAAGCAACTATTGAGAGGAAGTGTAAATATGGACACATTTCATGACTGTCAAGTGCATAATGAAGATTATTTAGACATGCAAATTAATCTAGTCCAGTCAGATCAAGTCAGGCTCTGCCTGTTTATAGTCTGATAACATACTCAAGATGAGAAATGTCAAGCAAAAAAAGTTTGACCAGATGTTGTTTTCTAGCATCTTAAACTACAGATATACAAGTTAACCAATGCATCTGCAAAACAGTGATTCTAGATACATTTTTTAATTTTTTTAGTGACTATTTTATAAGTAATTCCTGTTGAGAAAACCCAGAAGCCCTGACAATTATGATTTCTTGTAAAAATAGTGAAAAAAATCAGTAAAAAAAATAAATAAAAAAAAAATCAGTAGTAGTAGTACTACTAATAATAACATAATAAAATCTTTATTTTGTCAGTATTAGTTTGTTACACATGTAAACATACACCACACACTTCTGCCTTTAACCCATCACACGCACACTGCATACTGGGGGTGTTGGGCTCACCATTTCGGGTGCCTTGCCCAGGGGCACATCAACCAACAACACTCCAGCAGTACAGGGAATTGAGCCCCCCAACCATTGGTCACAAGCCAAATCTCAAACCATCTGGGCCACGGCTAATTAGAAACAAGTGAAGTAAAGTAATAATTGTGATCTTGATTTATAATATTCTCTCCCTTTCTAGGGCACTCACTAAGAAGTATGTTTCTTTCGGCTTTTCCCTTCAGGGGTCGCCACAGTGAAACACATTTGCATGTTGATTTAGCAAAGGTCTTTACATCGGATGCCCTTCCTGACACAACCCTCTGTATTTATCCGGGCTTGGGACCAGCACAATGAGACACTGCCCCATTGTGACTACAGGTATAGGGATGTATAGCGTAACCCAAGGGCCCACCTGAGGATCGAACCGGCAATCTTCCACAACAAAGTCAGTGATGTGAACCACTAGGCTACCCAGTCGTTATTCTAAGGCACACACTGAAATACTCTGAAATTCTACATTTCAACCTTAATGTGTTAGTCTTCCTCCTCTTGCCATAAAACACCCCAGCAGCACTTGCTAAAAAGTAAACACATGCAATAAAACATCTATTATAAGATGTAAACCGACAAAAATAACTCATACTCAATATGAACGGCTTCAACAGTTGTATAAAGCCTCTCTGAATCACTGTATATTCTTATAAAAAACAAATGCTTCTTGACCTCCCTGAGGTACAGGATTGGCCCCATATTTAACCTTTGTGGAAATTACCAAAAATAGTCATTTACCACACACAATGCATAAGCTTACATCTATCTTACATAATTTCTGTATGAACATGTTCTTAACCCAAAGTGTTAGCTAATGAACCTTCTTCAGGTTTTAGTATCAAAATAATCACAAAATAGGCAGAATTATCAAATTATATATGATGACATACATATATAGAAAAATATTGAAAAATAAAGACCTGATGCTAATGGAATTAAATACAGGATATGAAGAATATTTATGCAATGTTTCAAGCACGGTAGGTAAAATTTAAATGGAGGCTTTTTACATTTGGACCTCGATCAGTTTAGAGTGGATGCCTAAATGCCTAAAAAAATGCAGATTTAAAGGGCTTATATTTATCTAAACCCACTGTTATTAGTCTTTGGTTCATTTATATGTGTATTTTGACCCTAATAGTTCATAAAGTTTGAATCTGAACCCTTCAGGTGCTGCAAAACTATCTTTAAATTCAATTAGGAAAAGATTTTTAGATTATATTTCTACAACCTGTTTTAATTTGTTTTTGTTACATCTATTATTAGTTATGTCATGACATTTGCACATATAAGGTCAAGACTTCCGGCACATATTTCTCTGAATATGACATAATTGTTTATCAGGAGCAGCAGTTGTAGTCCATATTGAAAATATGTCCAAACTTGTTCAGTTGTTGGTTGAACAGGACAGAACAGCACAGCCAACAACCTGGAGGGGGCGGGACATGAAGTGGATCATTTGCATTTAAAGGGCCAGTGCTCAAAACCACCTTTCTGGTGTCATTACTCAAACAGGGTTGAACATGGACCTGTGGAGTTGAATTAATGAAGCATTCAGACCCAAGCAGAGCATTTACAGTTTATGTAGACCACAGGGAAATGATTGAAACTGTATAATTCCATTTAAAAAGAAAAAAAAAAGCAAAATATCACTGCTTTAAATAAGACTGTTCTGTTCATGCACAGAAACATTCACAGTTACATAATATCTCCATATCTCTGTTTTGTCTTGGGTTCTGCTCTTATAATTTGCTGCAGTAAGCTAATGCTGATGCATAAGAGCCTCTGCTGATACAGCACTTACATCACTCTTACATGTGCTTCCCATCTTCACTCTCATTCTGTGGATTTGGAAAATAAGGAAGTCAATTTGCAAGGACAAAAGAAGCTTTATTTTGTTTCTTATGCAAGTCAACAAAAGAAAAAGGGACCAGCTTGGTGTTGATGTGAGAGCAAAAACAGAAAAAAAGAAGCATTAACATTTTGGGAGAATGCAGGACTGTATGTACTATAAAGGATATAATAATGAACTTATCTTTGTCATAACAGTAGATGAACTACAGTATGAATAATTTGGTCATTTCCTGCCTTTTTTCTTGTAATGTGTTCACATTACAGACACACTGGTCTTGTGGTAGTGACTTGGTGGATTGTGTCTAATTTTGTTATTTACTTAGTACTGGTCTTTACGTAAATGCAAGCATGTGACCAAACTTCAATTCAAACACACACACACACATTACTTCCATCCTGTAAGAGAAATAGGTGCCAGCTCGAGTGTTTTGCTTTGATCCTATGATTAAGACGTGTTAATTTGTGTACCTTCAGGCTGGAACAGGAAGTGGAGCGTGCTGCTCTGACCTTGCCGTCACAGCGTCCATTCTCTTGTGTACAACCTTGTTCGGCTGCCACCTCCATCCTCAAGAAATGTCTCTGTGTCTCCTTAGCACAAGTCTCCCACGCAATGCAATTTCTTGGCACTGATGCATGCAACCCTGCAAATAGATAATTCAAGCATGTGACCCACTTCTCATCCTTAGAACATATGCAGAAACGTCTACACCAGCTGGTAGAGAAAAAGGTGAGACACACACACAAAAAAAATCAGCAGGGTTTATAATAATGTCTGTTTCTGGTCCAAAAATTGTAATTCCTAAATTTCATCTAAATGCTCAATGACTTTGAACACTTGAACAGCACGTGAAAAAAAAAGCTCAAAATGTTTTTTTCCCCGTTTCACTATTTTAGGTTAAATCTGTGTATCTACACATATAGTTCTTTACCTAATTGTACTGCTCACTCATTAGCTGATATCATGTGATCAAATACAATCAAGCATGAACCACAGCTGTTAAGTGGTAAATCTACAATCTAAATCAATTTTTCTTTCTTTTTTTTTTTTTTGAGTGAGCTATTCTTTAAATTGTTTAGAAGCCAGAACTAGTCTTCTTTGCTACAAATGCTTTCAGACTGGAGAAGCATGAGTTCACAGAGCAGCTGGAGTCAACAAAATAAATCCAGTGTTTGTTGAGTATTATTAGCAGCACTAGATAAACTTTGCATCCTCTAACAAATCAAGCTTTTCATCCTTTGTCAGTCATCTACTAACTGGCTATGAACTGGTGGCAGGACACGCCGGCGAATCAAGCTGTTTGTGTCAAATCTTTAAACGTTACACCTGTTGAAAATGGAAGATACTACTTGTTTTGTGATTTACAGAAAATGTATTATTTACTGTAGTAAGGCGGACCTTTTTGTGGCCAGACATTTTTGCTCCTCTAGTGCATCCCTGCATATTTTGCTGGATCAGTATGTGCTACTTAAGTCTATGCTTTGTGTCGTACATGTGTTAAAGTTCTAAATATTGAGGTAGAACATAAAAGGATAAGAGTGTCTGGTCTTGCATTTACTTTAAGCATTCTCAATAAAAATGCAAATGTTGTGTATACTTCTTTGGCCTAGTTCCCTTTAATATTTTAACCTTGCAAAGAAAACATACTTTGAGTGTCCTACAATATGTTTCCATTATGTATTTGTGGTGAGACATTTCTGAGCCATCACACAACAGCATTACGGTTCTGCTTTGGCAGAGCCTATTTGCTTCTATAAATGTCATGTGAAATGCTCCTGGGGATTAGTGACTGCTATGCAGCATAAAATACTAGTAGAAAACCATCGTAATATCAGTACCATTGCTGTCTGAGAGACCATCACTAGGGCTATGTGTAAGAAGTTTGCATTTCAAAGAATGTTGTTGCTTCCTTAAGGACCAGAGCGGACTGAAAGGCGCTGGCTAATCGCAATAGGTTTGACCTACATTTACAGAAAGGCACCAACAGCATCTTTTATTATGCAAAAAAAAAAAAGAAAAGAAAGAAAGCCAAAAGGCTACAAAAGCAGCAGAATTTGCATAAAGGAATTTTTTTTTTTTTTATGTTTACTGTCTTCTTTGTTTATGTTTAAACAGAGCCAATTAGAGAGATGCAGTCAGGTATAACCTTCCACTGGGAGGCAGAGATGAAAAGGGCGAAGAGGCATCAAGCAACTGACATTTAGGAAGTTGAAAGGAAGTACGTTCATCTTAATGTATGTTATTAGCTTGGAAATTGTTTGTTAATCCACAATATGTGCTGCTTTTGTGAATCTAGGCCATGAGTTATTTTATACATGAATCAAAATGTCCATGTGTTTACATATTACATTATCTGTATTTGCATTTTTAATGTCTAAGGAGGGACAATAGAAGTATGTTTCTATAATCTATACAAATATTATCCCATGCTGTACAACTCTTATTCCGTACACTGTATCATTTATTTCATGCAATTAATTAATTTGGTTTATCTGATTGGAAATCTGGAGCAGGTTGGAAGAACATGAGGAACAGGAAATGTCAATACAAGTACAGTAAGTCTGTATTTACAAAAAAGCATGAAACTGAGTTATCACAAGTCAAGAACAGTGTGTATTTTCTTTATGTGGTTGTATTTTAATTTAGATATAACTCACATGAGATGCATAAACTGGGGCTGCATGAGTTACAGGAGTGTGTTACGTTTAAAGACACTCACCTCAGTGTCCTGTAAAACTGTAACCCAATTTTACTGGAGCTTTAGGATTCAACAGCCAATGGGAAACACCGGTAGCCTCCCTTCAGCCCGCTCCGGACAAACTTGTTCTCATGTGGATGGAAAAGGACGAGATTGCGCTGGTTCTTATCACAAACTCACCCGGATCCACGCGTGTCTTCAGAGTTCATTTGAAGCCCACTTCACGGAAACTCTCAGGCTGACTAATCCAATCAAACAGGAATTTTATCTCCTGAAACATGTTTTGTCCGGATGATGCCAGGCTGTGTCAGTGCAGATCCGGTCCTGTCTGGCTCCTCGTGGGCTCTGCAGAGGCTGGTGACACGGCCAGTCAGTGGATCGGGCTTCCACATGAAGAAAAGCCGCTTGTCTTCATTTCTGTCTCTCTCTCTCTCTCTCTCTCTCTCTCTGTCTGTGTGTGTGTGTCTCCCGCCCCTCTGTCTCCCTGCGGCTCTCTCTCTCTCTCTCTCTCTCTCTCTGTCCTCTCATTCTCATTTATCCCTTTTCTCCCTCCCACCCACTTTCTGCACAATCCAGCAAAGCTTTACATGAATACAGCAGTCCTACCCACAGTACAGCAAACAAACCTGTGCATCTAAACAATATTGTCCTATTTATTCATTGTTGTGGTGGACTGTTTGGCCTTTAAAAACCTTGAAGCGTAGTGTGTCCTTAAAGTCTCTTTACAATTTAACACATTTATTACAAAAGCAAACGAAGAGATACATCTGTGGAAATGATTACAAAATTATATTGAAGGTTTTTGTTTTGTTTTGTTTTGTTTTTTGCCTCATTTAATCCATAAAGACATCTCCACTACAGAAGCATCTATTGGATGTTCATCCACTAATCCTATAAAATAACTGTTATAAAATGTAGTCTGTTGTCTTTTCATGATCCATTTGGCCGTTCAGAGGCTCTGTAGTTACCATGGAAACGCTGTCATCTTCTACAACATTAATTTACCAGTAAAACCAATGGAGTTTGATCAATGTCTTTTTTTTTTTTTGTTTTGT
>JAPSES010000144.1:16359665-16376839 GCA_029822895.1 Maxillicosta whitleyi
TATATATCAGAGCATAATACAGCTTTACACAAACTAAAGAACCAGGCAGACACAAGTGTAGCATTTATAAATCTTATTATTCAACAATATTCACATTACAACATCAACACTGTTCTGCTAGTGACAGGTTCTAATAATCCCAATATATTGTATAGTTACTTTGTAGTACGTTATCAAGAGGCACTTCCAGCATGTCTGGCAATAGAGGAGCTACAGTATTGTGTCTAAATTACAAAACAGTAAAAATAAATATTTTTCTAAAACTTTTATGTTATAGTTTTGAATCTGTACAGTATATATTTTATACAAAGTCAAACAATACTAGAAATAAAATGTTACTGTACTTAAATACTGGTGAATCACACGATTTCCCCATCCTGTAGGTATTGCTACATGTGTTAAGTGCAAGATACTGGAGAGAAGAAAAGAACAGAGTCTCTGAAGCGCTAGTTATAATAGGTAAAAACATGTCACTCTTGTTTGTCTTGCTTTAAAGGTGGTGAAAACATTTGTTTTGGTTTCCTTTGTGACAAACAAGGGAAGCTGAAGAATATAGCATTCAAACAATGTATACACACAGTACATACATGTGAAAATGGTATGGCACAGGAGCATAGCCCCCTTTTGTAATGGCTGAAACAACAAACAATACAAAACGGAATGTTTTGGTTCAAACCATCAAAAGAAAGTACACGGGCTTCAGTCCAAGAACAGAAGATTTGGTCAGTACCATTGTAGTGCTACTGCTGCTTAACGACGGCAGTGAAAAAAGAACAGACACGGACAGAACCTGTGAACTCGAGTTTGTTAAATGAAAGCCAGGATGCTTCTCCTTTAGCTTCTGTCCTGTCCCTACACACGAACTGTTACAAAGGTCAGCTTCTGGATAACATCGACACAAAAAGAAAACATGCTTCTTTGAGGGCTCATTTTGTGCAGATCACAAAAAAAGGTTCAGAAAGCTTCTTTGGTTTGCACAAGGTAATCCAGTGTGCAGCAATCCCCTTCTTCCTGTTAGAAACTACAGATACTGGCTACGATTGTGTTCAAGGTTAAACTGACTGAGACAGTTGAGCTGCAGTTGGACCATGGACTGCCGTTGCATTGTGACCCAGTTTAATATTGAAGAAAACAGTTTGAAAGTAAAGATGTGCGTTATGATGGCCATTGGATTGCCTGGTACAAACCGCTGACCTGTGTAGATGCAATGAAAAAACAAAGAGGACATTATCTTCATACTGTGGAGGCCAAAAATCTCTTTTCCGATGTCTGTATGTGAGACCGAAGGCGAGTTGACCAGTTCATTCATCCCACAGGGTTTGGCGAGACACACACTCAAACGTTTAGTACTGTTTGTGACCATAGTCTGTTTGTGACAAAAATAGCTAACCCAACGTCTATCACAGCTTTGATTAAGTCTCTTTGATTGCTGTAGTGTAGTGTACACAGTTAGTGAGGCAGGATCGAGAAGGGAACATCAGAGGAGGGAAGCGCCTGTTATGACTAACTCCCTAGTGAGCTTCAACTTCCTCTGATCACACACAATTCATAGTCTATACACAATCCCAAATATAATAGTGGGAGACAGACTTGTAAAAGGGTGAATTAGGAAACAAATGTCCATTGCATTAGTATGTATATTATATTGCAAGTGAGGCATCAGTACTGGCAGGTAGGGTATTTACAGTGCACAAAGCTCAAGCTCATTCATACATATGTGCTTAAATGCATGTTGTGTACAGGAGGTTTGTGCAGCTTGCTTAAGTTTAGAGAGCAGAACTTTGAGATCTAAGTTGCTGTAAAATTCTTAAAAATGCCCAAAGACCCAAGTCGTTGCCTTAGATGAGCCACAGCCATACAGAGCAGTGATTCATCAGCTGGTGATAATACATAATGTCTACTGGTACAGGTGAACGTATGACAAGGCAAAGCAACAAGAGGCCTCTGGAGGATGTTTGTCCCAGTTAAATGGATTCATAAATCCACTTACAATTTGTTGCATTTACTGGAAATGCACTGCTGCCATTTGCAGATGCATTTTTCCATGAGTCAGATCTCAGGTTCCCTTTATTTCGTTTTCTAAGCAACACTATCTATAAAAAGAAGTTTTTCTTCATTCATTTTGAGGTGAGTTTTCAGTCCAATTCAATTCATTATCATTATCTAATTCAAGTTGACATTTGTTCTATAAATATATCAGTTAAGTACAGCAAATAATTAAAAAAAAAATAAAAATCTGACTTTCAACAACTATTAAGTACTCTCAACTTGAACTTGAACACAGATAATAAGCTCATGCTTCGGTTAGCACAGGCTTTCTTTTTCTTTTTTAGAAGTAAAAACAAGCATAACAACTGCACCCTTTTGTAAGTGCAGGGAATAAGCAGTCAAGGGCATTATGTTGCACAGTTTATCCCTCCTTTGCACAATTGGCATTTTAAGAACAGTGCAATGGATACACTTGAGGATTTAGGCAGAATTAACAGAAAAACACTAATTGAGTAAAGAAAATGGGTCACAGTAGTGTCGCTACGGCCAATATCAACTTAGACAATGTCTGCAAAAAAAATCTGTTTGGCTAGTCTGTGATCTGAGTGTAATGTACTTGTTGCATAATGTGTTCTTTATCCTCAGATGAGGAAAACAACGATTTACCAAATTTTAGGACTGGGCATCTTATCATTTTGCATGTACACTGCTGCTGATGGATTTTGCCCCTGCATTGTTCCAGGAATGAGACTGCACTGACTGTTTTCCTGCTAAAAAGATGGATTAACACTATTAAATATTTATCAACCCTAGCTACTGCTACTACAGAAGGAACATTTTCTAAACAGCTTAAAGGAGGTAAAAAAAAAAAAAGTGCTGTCAACTTGACTGTATGCTTTAATTGTATTGGTGTCTACATACCTGTAATATAGATGTAATTGGAAATAAACAAGATCACATTATATTAAATCCGATCTGTCTGGCTCATCTTCAGAGAGATACATCCAGAGGAATGTGCGGAATGAGAAACGTGGAAAGGATCTGAGACCCCACTGACCCTTCATTAGCAGCTACAAGTCAAGCTGAAAGGCTTTGCCTTTCTCTGTTATGACTAAGCCTCATTACAAAGGCTGTTCTTCCATTTCACACTTTTCTCTGCCATCACCAATACTAATCTCTGAGGACATCAAAGGTGAACAACGCCACAACCTCTCAGGCCATAGGCTCTATCACCAGTAAGGTCTACTTATTGAAATAAAACTGTGTACAGGCTGACAATGATTTGATTTCACTGGAACATGAGCTTTCTATATTGCACTTTTGGCAAACTTATGAACTCAGACTTTGCCGTGACAATCACATCTCTCACTACTACTAATAACTCTTACATATTTTACTGCTACATATATAAAATACTTTGACTGTACTGGTTTAGTTTAAACACAATTACTTATAAAGCTCGCACTCAAATAATAGATTCATAATGAACGTTTTTTATTAATTGCTTGTAAATTTTAGATATATGCTATATTAGGCTTTGTAGCTGCTTTTCATGACTCAGAATAGGTGAGTGAAATATTTGCCTTGTCTATCAAAATAATGAAAGATCTGTTGCATGTGTGTGGGTCCATCTCACTTCCTGGTTTGCAAAGGGTGCCACATTAGTTTTATGTCTCAATGACATAAATTCCTAGGGTGATTTAAAGTTATGAGTCAGCTCTGGCCTGAAACACTTTAGCTTACTGGATTACTTTCTGAAGATTTGGCCTACATACCAGGCTATTACTGTATGTTGCAAAGATGCAATAATTCCTCTGAGTATTCTACTGTTTAGTGTAACATGTAATCAGAAAATCTGGGACGTATAATGTATAGATGTAATATTTCGTCAACAAATGCACCACCTTATTACCTAGTTACAGTATGTGTCTTCTGAGTCGACCGATGTCAGTAGACGTTGGGACGCAGACAGAGAAAACTGTAAAAATAAATAGAATATCTCTTATAATGTTACTAAATTCTACTCCCTTATTACTGTAGTAAATCAAAAGCATCCCAGACAGCATCATCAGTGGCAAGTGAAAGGACATGTACACTGTAAGTCCTTGTATTTCAATCAGTTTCTTCCTGAGTTATGTGGCCTGGAAACATGTAGGTGTGTTGGACTCACTCAGTATCAAAAAAAAAAAAAAAAGAAAAGAAAAGAAAACGTGACTAAGGACAAACAATCAGTTATGTTGTATGTTTTTCCTTGAGTGAGAATAAAGCTTTTAGAGCTACAGGGTTCTTTGTTAGATTTCCTATTTGTAATATTGTGAGTGCTTGTGTCTGTGGGTGCGTGCGATGTTTGTGTGGGTGTATGTCTGTACACCATCTCTATACACCCCCTCCTCATCTCCTGCTTCAATCCACAGAGCTGAAACGCAGTGAACACAACTTTTTCCCCTGGCTTTCATCCCATTGTCTACAAGGAGAGCGGACTTGTTGCACATCCTTGACCAAACGGACGGCTCCACAGTGAGCTGATAGCATGGGAGAAACAAGATGGGTGTGTGACAGTGTATTAATCACTGGTGGGGTGAATGTGTGAATCAGCACGGTTGGCCCATCCGGTAGAATGGGCAGCCTGGGTGAGGGCAGGGTACCAGATCCAGACCAAACTAACACTACAGTAAAAACAAATACAGTCCACGTTCTTTCTTTTTTCTTTTTCAGCTAGTTCTAGTCACTTCATCTTTTGCTCGCCTCACCTCTCTCCCTTTGTTAGATGCACTGGGCATGCATCGGCCCTGTCCTGAAACCCTGTTTTTGTTAGGCACATATTACCCAAAACATCTTCTACAGTGTTGTGTCGAAGTGATGTGCTGGCTACCATATCAAGAGTTTAGTTAGGAAAGAATCATTTTAGACAACTTTCAGATGCCTGGTTTAAGAGGAGGTCAAAGTTCACATCACTCTGGCTCCTCCTCTTTTTCCCCTGAAGTCTCGGATTGAGGGAGGATTTCCTCTTCCTCAATAGCTGCCACCTCTTCCCTTTCATCAAGGCAGTCAGCTGACTCCTCCTCCTTACTTGCTTGCTCCTCCTCTTCCTCGTGAATGGCTGTGATTGGTTCAGTGGTGCTACTGATGCCGTTCAAGTCCTCTGGCTGAGCCTCCACCTGGACTTCAGCTGAAATGACTCTTTTCCACATTTCATGGTTCTCTACAAGATGCTGAGTGATCTGGCAAAACACTTTCCTCCGGCTCTTCTTTTTGGTTTCTTGCAGCTCTGTCAAAAAAACAAACAAAGCAAAAACATAGCAAACTAGGAAAGCAATCAGAGAGCACAAACCTCTACCAAGCAGCACAGTTCAGGTCACATATTTAAAGCCACTATATGAGAAAAGAGGAGTTCCACTGTCATCTGGTGGACATTTGTTAGTACTACAACAAAGTTAATAATAATAATAATAATAATAATAATAATAAAGAATCATTAAAAAAATTATTGAATCCAGACTGTGACCCGGATCACCTCCAAAATTTAATCACCTGTTCCTTGTCTCAGAGCGAACATTTCTTGAAAATTTCATTAAAATCCGTTATAATTTTTGAGTTATCTTGCTAACTAATAAACAAACCCTGGCAAAAACATAACCTTCTTGGCAGAGGTAATAAAAAGGAAAAAACTCAGACACTAAGAAGTGACATTTTACAGCTAGTTAAATTAACATATAAAAGACTTAAACTAGAGACAGACCAAGAAATTCGCTAATCTGTACCAACAGGGCATTTTACAAACTATAGGTATTGACAGAATTTAGCATTAAATGGTGTTTGATGCTAATATCAGGTTTCTCCACAGGAATTAATAAGGGAAAAAAAAAAGAAATCAACAAATACAAATACAAACCTAGTTACTTTGATAGTCAGTTGTAAATTTATTGATGAGTCACTTTGACTCTAAATATTATTAGCAATAAATAATCTTTTTTTTTTTTTTTTTAATCGATCTACTCTTTGATTTAGATATTTATCACTCTGACTTAGAGCAGGGCAGTTTCAGTCTTAGATTATAATTGATCTTCATTTTTCACATGATTTACTTCTAATGGGGGTACAGATTTGTGCCACAGGTTGCGAGCTTAGAGGATTGAATTAACCTATAAAAACCCACTGTTCCTTCTGTGGTAGCTGCCAAATACAATTTTTCTACCTTTTTAATCATTCTTAATTGATTTACCACCATTTATTATAATATTATCCTCTGTATTTTGTGTTTTTTCAGTATAAATCTTGTATTCTCCTACACTTAATTTTCTGTTTATATAGATGTCCATTAAAGCTCACATTATAATTGTGTTTTACTATATCAGAAACAGACAAAACTGAAGAAAAAGTGACTTTTTCAACAAAATATATTATTAACTGAACATGAAATAAGTGTGTCCATCCACTGTCATTGATCCAACTCCATGGATTTTACTGGTGAATCAATGTTGTAGAAGATGACAGTGTTTCCACGGTAATTACAGAGTCTCTGAACGTCCAAATGGGTCATATCTGATGACCATGAAAAGATGAAAAACTGCATTTTACACCAATTATTTACATGTATTGAGAGGATTAGTGGATCAACAGGTATTAAACAGTTTATGGCTTACGTATGTTTATTGCAATACGTAAGTGTTTGTATTACTTTGTTTGGTTTTAGTCCACATGAACTTGCAGAGTTTGTGTTGTATAACTGGTTTAATGTTGCTGAAATATGATGAAGAATTACCCTAACTCTGTCGGTCTGGGTCATGAACTGGATTTACACAGGTGCTTTAGAGTTATGCAGAAGTGTAAAGACATATTTGATTGATTTGCTCTAATGGGACAAATTAGATCACCACCACAGCTGCATATACACAGGAAAATGTGGACTGGTGTGATAATGTTATTCTAAGATTAGTCAGATGACATCAACAAAAAGCCATCACACACAGAAGCCGAGAAAACTAGAGGAAAGCTGATAGTTTGGTTGTAATGCACCTGCATTTTATAAAAAGGTGAGTAAATTAAAGTAAATCATCTGGTATTTTTGCAAAATGTCCTACTTAGACATAGAGTTTCAGTTCAATCTCATCAATACCCTGACCACCATTTCTTATTTTTACCCCACCCCATGAAGTGGAGGTAAGGCGTATTGTTTTTGGTTTGAATATATATCATTACATTTTGGGAACAGTAGGTTAAAGTTAAAATTTTGTATGAATTTTTCCAAATCTTTTTTTTTTCATTTAATGGGTGAAATTTCAAATGTCTGTAGCAGAAAAACTGTTGGTTGAATTCATACCAAATTGGGTTTCTAGATTGCCATTGACCCAGAATAGTTGTGATTTAGGGCTGCACAATATATCGCAAAAATATCAGTCTCACGATAATATCGATTTAAAAGAACACTGTGTGTGGTGGTTTTTGTTAAAATTATGTTATTAAATCATATCCTCACGCCCTTACATACACTTTTGAAAGTCTTAATTTTACACCGCATAGTGTGGACACATACACACACTTTATAGTGTTAAATTAACACTGGTATATTTGCTGTTTACATACACATATGAAAGGTGAAAATTTTTATGTTAAAATTTTCAACATACGAGAATTGTTGGAACCTGTTGACGCATCTTCTTCGGCTACATCCTCCTCCTCTTCTTCTTCTTCTGCTTCTTCTTCTGTATCAGCTTCTTCCTCCGTCTCCTCCGGCTCAGCCTCTCCTTCAGGGGGGTCGACCCAATGTCCCGGCATAAGAGCAGCCGAGTCGTAGGAGGAGCACAGAGGCCCCACAATGTGCGTGATGAATGACTCCTGAAGTTTAGCGAGCTGTGGAGCGGAGCGGTCCATGAAAGGGCTGATGGGAAGGCCGAGGCTGGCTTCTTCATCACCCTAAAAAACATGTAAAAATGGTAAACATGAAGCTGATTATAATGTACAAGTAAAGTTTAACATGTGCACTTACAAGTTCCCAATTAGCTGCAAGTAGTTCTTATTGATGCAATGAGCAGCTTGTCATTTCGTAAACAACCAACAGTTTGATAGAGAGCATAAAGACTGGACTATGTTCCAAGAGAAAAAGGTCATGTGATCTGATGATTCTAAATTGACCCTGTTTCAGAGTGATGGGTGAGAAAAGAGGTAGATGAAGAAATTACCCACCATGCTTAGTGCCTATAGGCTGTGGGGGCAGTGTTTGTTTGCTCAGGTCAGCAATGACAAAGTGACTGAAATACATGACATAATATTACATAAGCTTATTGAAAAAATGTCATGGTACAGAAATCAAAGGGCAGTTATATATTGCAAGTGAATCCAACTAGTGCAACTGTGTTTTAAAGAATATTTGGTACATGTGATAGCAAAATCAAATCAGCTTTTAATGGGTCACTATTAAATATAATCTATGCTTTGCTTATTTAATATAAGTAATCTGGATTTAATGATCTATAACAAACATTTTTTGTGTGTATGTATGTTTGCTCACATGTGTTTTTTTCCCTTATATTTAATGTGAATTTTATGGTTTGATTTGTCACAGCGGAATGCAATATATGATGATATTGTTAGACACAAACAGTTCCAAACACACTGCCTCTGGGCACAATCTCCTGAAAGTAGGCCAAGAGGATGACTACCAGAAAAACATGAATTCAAACTTCTGATCTACAGGCATCTGTCATGTAATTTAGAGTGTCAGCAGAGATCGTCCTCTGTAACGACACATATGCTCTTTCTATTTGTGGTCAACAAAGCCGTCACTCTATCTTGTACTATTTTTAATTCAGTTCAGTTCTTTTCCATTCAATGTCACAACACATCGTCATTTAATGTAGATTTATTGTGTGCATTCTTGGAAGACCACAAAATATCTTTATTAACCATCAGAATACACCTTTTATATGTCCATTTCTGCATTCACAGGAAAGTAAAACAGAATAAACAACTGTCTATTAACTATCAACTAGACACTTGGAAACATTGTACATGTTCAATTTTACTGTGTGTATGAAAATCCAATAAAAATAATAAATTATATAAAATAATAATAATAACGAAACAGAGAAAACTGATTCTTTTTCTATAAAAAAACAAACAAACAATAAATCCCAAAGAGCATGTGTTGTTCCATCTACAGTACTATCATACACTGTGGCATTCATGTATTGTGTTTTTGTGTTTTCTTTCAGGTGACAGGCCTTTTAAAGTGATTATAGGTGAACACTGGGCCATGGGCTACCATTGCTATGGCAACCTGACATCATTGCGAGAGATGTGGATGTGTATATGTATTTTGAGTAATGCAGGCACAGACACAGAGAGAGAGAGAGTGGCTAGAATTGTTTGTCGTAACCGGTAATGTTGTCTTTTCTGAATATTTAATTGGTTGAATGCAGAGAATAATGCTCGTGCATTTTGTGTGCATCTGTGCTGACTCTGTTGCTGTTTAAAACCTCAGCTGCATCCCCGTGATCTTCATCTGTGAATGAGCACTGTTAAAGGATGACACATTTAGGTCATCTGTCTCCCCTCTGAAATGAAAAACATATACACAGTCTCTGTCTCTCACCCTATTCTTTTGCTCCATCCACCCCCTGATGCTCCTGCTCAAAGGAAATATATCATTCTCAAAGCTATCGTGAAAAATGAGCAGAAGGTTTGAACGAAATAGCAGAATAAGCCAGATTTTTATTTATTTATATTTAACCTTTATTAACCACGAAGTCCCTTTTTTTTCCCGAGGGAGACCTGATCACATCTGAACGATACAAAAGAATCAGAGGTAATATGATTTCCTGAGTAATCAGTACAGCCCTAAGTAGAGATTTCTTGTTCAGATAATACAAGTAACCTTTGAAAAAATGAACTAGATAATAAACATTACACTGATGCTATGTCCTAATTGTCAGGAGTCATAATCAAACCATGCTACAGTTTATCACTTCATAATAAGACACAAACATATGGATAGCACGAGGACCTTTAAGATTTACTTAACATCTTACTTCTATGTTCCCTTCCCATTCATCCCTCTTAATGAATATAGTTATGGCAGGTCTAAAATACATGCAGTTCTATTTGCAGCCCATGTGCCGTTGCTAGGTAAGTAATCATACTTATCCAGCTAATCAGATTTTATCTTTTACATCTCTCTCTGTACTCAATGAACAGACCAATCAGAGCTATTGTTAGCTGAGAGCAGGATTTGGTGTCAGCCATCTGCAGTAGGTCATGAAGAAATTCATGATGTAGAGAGTAAGGGTTAAGATTACTGTATTTCTTTTGATGATATACACAAAGCATTATTCGTTACATTCATGTGCTTTCATTCTGTCTTTGTATTTTTCAGTATAAATCTTGCAGGTTTGTCTCATATGTGTTAGAACTTAGGATTTTAGATGTAGCACTGTAAAAAAAATACTCATATTTTATTAAATTTTCTTTATGAGATCACCCAGATACTAGTTAGTCTGTCAGATTGCATAAGTTTACATCCATACTTGTTCATAGAATTCGTTGACGATGCCTTCTGTCCACTGCAGGTGCAGTTCTTTACACTTGAGCGGTCCATTGACATCAGCCAGCTTGATGCACATCTGGCACACCAGCAATCGATCATTCTCATTAGTCCAATCAATACCAGACACTCCTTCATCACCCACCTGGGAAAGTGTACAGAGGAAGCTTTGTGTAAAAATAAGAAAATCCCAGACAATATGTTCTATGTTACAGGAACAGAATAATGTTTTATCTTGTTGTCAGGACCAGGCGTCTCACTAAGAGAAGCAGTAAATACCCATTATAGGGGATCACAGATTAGTTTGTCACTTACCTTTGCATTAAATTCCGCAAGGAAGTCAAAGTGCTTTTTGAGGTCAGTGGCCAGGATGGCTTCAATGACTAGGAAACGGAAGCGTTTGAACTCCACATGTTCAAGGTTTACCAGAAAGTTATACTCAGGTCGAGACATAAAGAGGTTCCAGGCTGAAGCTGCATGGTGGTTTTCCAAAACTGAGCGGTCATTGTAGAGAAGAGCCTGCAATGTTAAGACATTTTTATATATCACTTACTTGAATCTGACCTTGTTCTTACAAATGACATGACTAATGACATTTGAGGATTTAGGAATAAATCCTAAATAAATGCTCAAAAATGGGATTGTTAAATTGCTTGAAACCTTTATTTAATAGACAAATACATAAAGACTGCATAATGTTTTCACTGACCAATTTACAATTGTATTCTCTGAATATAAACACAATTAGAATTTAATGCTTGCAACCCACTCAAAGAAAACACTTGTGACAGAGGTGAAATAAAGAGTTTGTAGCATATGTGAATATAATGGTATATGGCATATGTGAAAATGGTATTTCTCAACAGGTCTTTCTGCAGATACAGTTATATTATATTTTAAAAAGATTTTGGGTCTACTGATATCTCTGTGTGGCAGAGACAAAGAAATGAATGTGTGACCTTTGAGCTCCTCAGTGGAAGTGAATGAGACGCACGTTACTGTGATGAATAAGGCCTCATGGGCTTGGGAATTCTTTAGAAAACTGTTGTCATTTAACACTCAATGTCCTGAAAATGCAACCTATACCAGTTCTGTGCATAATGCAGCTGGGTTTTCTGGGCCCAGTGTCATCTCACATGGACTAAAAAAAAAAGGATATACGTGCTACTATCAACCAACCCCATGTTTCAGCTTGTTTTTAAGAAGAAAATGTACATTGTGTCTTGCAAGCCAGAGACCGTCCAGACTATTATTAATGTAAGATACAAAAGCAGCAACTGAGTTACAACTGTTTGTCTTCATAGTCAGTGTCCAAGTCTCCTAATGAAAATGTATATAGTAGAGGAGAACCAGAAACACTTGAGATTTTATAAAGAGTAAGAATGAACCAAAGGGCAACAATTACTGTCATCAGATCCTGAATAATGAAAGTGTAATAAAAGGAAAAGGATGATACAAACCAGTGGTAAACATCACTCAATCACTATGTTTCTGTCTTGGAGGCATCAAAATATAAATGTGTAATTATAAAATGTTAAGTTGGTCAGTGAAAACATTAATAACTTTGCACTTTTTTTTTTTTTTTTTTACCTGTGGTGCACTGGTAGCTACTAGAAAGGCATTGGTTCTTCCTGGATGGTCATAGTCATGCATTGCAGCTGCTACATACAGGGCCATGAGCTCCAGGCCTGGGATAAGGCCAGCCAAGGAACCATAGCCTTCCTCCTGCACAGAGTTCAACTTGGATATCAGGAAACCTGTTGTACCTGGGGAAATGCCGTTCTCAGAGTCTGCAGACAGAAGGAAAACAGGTTCAACCTCAGTCTTAGTCTTCAGGTGATAATTATATGACTGTGAAACAGTGTTAATTAAAGGTGTTATATTACTAAACATTATTTGGTTGTACAGCTAAAGTATTGAGCGTTTTCTGCCTAAAAAATACAGTTCAGGACAAACTACAATGTAAAAATGCATTATATTACATTGTACTTAGGAAGGTATTAGCATTTCCAGCTACGTTTTACTATATTTCCACACTGCATGAGCAACTGTAACACAAAACAAAACAATTTTCCCTGGTGTTAATAAAGTATTCTGATTATTATGGAATATCACTAATGATTTAACAGTGTATGCGGATGAAGTGTGAGGCAAATGAAAAGTGGTTGTTTAGAAAATGTCCTATTTCTCTCATCAAATTGTAGAATTAGTGGAATAAAAGTAGAATTTTTTCAGATATCTGACAAAACAAAGCAGTATGTGTTTGCTTAAAGGTGAATTTTACATATGTGACATTAACATGAAAACAGTATGTTCTGTGATTTGACAAATACTGGTAAGGAAAAGAATGTCAATTCAACAGCCAGAGGACGAAGTAGAAAAAGAAACAATCTAAGCAGATTTGCAAAGTGTTTTCCAGAACCACTGACCAAAACACAACACAGATAAAACTATTTACAAGAGAACAACATTAAGAGAAAATAAAAGAATGATTCATAGAGGGATTTACAAGTTTATTCAGAATTAATTTGTCTGATTTCAATCATCATATAGTTGAAAAGAGCTCTAAAGGCAAAGACTATCCTTTTGACACCAATAAACACCCAGAAATGAGAAGAAGACCTCTATCCACTCATTTTAGAGCAGAGTGTGCCTGGCTCTTAATACTTTAAAACTGAACAATAAAGTTTTTAAAACTTCAGGACCAGGAAACCAAGGTGAGTTTGCTACTGTGGGTTGATGTCATCATGTTTTTTGGTACCAGTTACGCTGCAGGTACTAGTTGGAAATGGCAGACGCTTTGACTGGACCATAAAAATTATTTTGTTTTCAGTCAAGTAAACTAGTCAGGTATGCTAGTTTAGTTCTGATGATACTAGCTAGGATGCTAATGTGTTTTTGCTAATACAGGGTGCATGCTTTTGGTACCAGTTACAATGTGGGCGGGGCTTTAATTTATATCACAGTGCTGCAGTCCATGACAGTAAAGTATAAAAATAAATAAGAAAAGAATATAAATAAATAAATAAATTACAAAAAGCCTGCTTTCCATTTTAAGCTAAGTAACATATATTCTACTAGTGATGCCGATGCCGCTTTTTAATTTCTTACCTCTAACATCAACATGCATTATTACATTTATAATAATGGATTGGATTCATATACAGTAGTGTTCTTAAAGTGAAAGAAACATGGCCGCCAATCTGTGCCAACAGCAAACAGTCATGCACCAACAGGAGTGACACTGAAAGCAAGATGGAAGAAATGTTTTGTGCAAAAGCTCATGTTGGTGTGGGTTTCAAACCACCAACCCTCTGGTTATCAGACAGTCTGCTCTACTTCCTAATATCCAGCATTCAGTACTGAATTAGAGCACCGTCACCATCAAGACTGTTAGAAATGTTGGAGTTGAGGGTTATATATGTCTTATATTTTTTTTCTGAATAATCTGACGTAGGAGAAGCAGGTAAATGGAACATTAAAGTGGTTCCATAAGTGGCTCTGGAGGAAAACCAAACTGCATTTGTGGTATGGAAGAATATGAGTCACTTAACAACAAAATTGTATTAAAGAAAGAAAGAAAGAAAGAGGACAAAATGACCCTGGAAGGACTTGAGCTAAAAAAGTCAAAGTGGCTACTAATTACAAGAAAAATGTCAAGTGTCTTGTACTGTTCATGGTGTGGTCAGTGACCTGAGGGGCAGCATAATCAAGAAGGCTGAGAGCACTGATTGTGGATAATGAAGTATGAGAGCCTTAAGACGATGAAGAAATATCAGTGGACACTCAAGAAAAATCTGCCATAAATTTACACAGAGTCAGGGGTAAAAATACAAGCTCTAGTTGAACAGCAGATTCTTTAATTAGAATAAGCTGGAGGGACTTACTCCCTCTGTGGTCGGAGATAAAGACATCTATTAATTGTGTATTTTCAGGAATAAGGGCAAGAGCAAATATCAGTTCCAGGGTTTTCTTTTAGAGTGAGCAGGACCATCAATTGAATGAGATGTAAAACATTCCAAATTTCAACTCTAATGAGAACGAAAATATAACACAACCAAATAAAATGTAAAGATACTCAAAATATGTCTTATGAGACACAACTAACCCACTACTTCTACCTTAACTAATATCCCCTGTGTCCCTGTTACCATGACAAAGTAAAAAAAAAAAAAAGAAAGAAAGAAAAAACAAATGCAAATTCATTAAGTATAAACTGAACCGCCTGACCTTTTTAGATGGTAACTCAGCTGGGGGTGGATGCATGTGTCTGGTTCAATGCACATTAATAACATTAGCTCCTCCATGTGGTTTCCTAGAGCAATACAGTCCATTACTGTTGATGTGTTGATGACTAAAGTGGGATTAACAGAATACGACCAGCAGAGGGGGCTGCAGACAGTGGAAACAGGTGGAGGAGGCTGAGGTATGCGTGGGAAATTATCAGTGTAGAATTTTGACGCAGGACTATAAAGGCCGTGCAGGAGTGAAGGACTAATGTAGTGTTCATAGATATGAATATATAATGGATATATAATGGAGATGGTCATGTGTAAAAGGGAAGTTAAGAAAGGATGTAAAATGATCTCTCCTTTAAAACTACTGTCACCACATGCGCAAGTAATAATCTGTACCACTGTGGCCAGTCAAACACTGCTGTTTGTTCCCACAGTGTGTGAAAAAAGTCCTTATCAGCAGTAGTGGAATGTAACAAAGTATTTTTATTTTGTTACTGTACCTAAGTAGTTTTTCCGAGAGTTCCGAGAATAGAATTTAAATTTGATATCGACTTTAATCTTTATGGGACATCAACTTTATTCTCGACATTTCCATGTTTAATGTCGATATGTCGAGTTTAAAGTCGACCCATCAAGATTAAAGTCGACATCCAATTTCAACTTTATTCTCGCAATTTTGACTTTAATGTTGACATGCTGACTTTAATCTCGTCATATCAAAAAATATCTTCTCCTTCATGAATGGCCCTAATGCTCCGTCGTATTTTTTATTTTTTTTTGTATTTGCACTTTACTTAAATAAAAATAATAATGCATACATTTACTTTTACTTCACTATATTTTGTGGCAGTTATCTGTTCTTTTTACTTCTTACATTTCAGAAATTGATGCTGTTACTCGTTATATTAAATTAACATCTTTTCTCTAAATCTTCTTTTTTTCCACTTTTCATCTAAATATTGCATGAAAAATTGCACACAGAATATTGACACCAATCACCAAACAGACTGACATTGTGTGAGTACTTGGACTTTTATACTTTAAAGTAAATTCTGAAGTAAGTACTTGGTACTTTTACTTAAATAAGATTCTTGATGTAGTACTTCTACTTTTACTTGAATAAATATTTTGCAGGGTATTGGTACTTTTACTTAAGTACTAAGCTCCAGAACTTCCTCCACCCCTGCTTACCAGCGTGTATCCCGTTCTCGGTCAGCAGCGTGGGCAGGCCGGGCACAGGCTGAGTGGTGAGGTACCAAACAGCATGCAACACATCAGTGGCATGGATCCTGTTGTGGTCTGGAGACATTAAAACAACCAGCAGAGAGGAGAACATTAAGCACTAAAGAGTTACTGAGTCATCATTACATCCTGCGTGAAATCCTGAAAGGATTTAAGTGTCATTTCAGCTGAGAGTGCATCCAGGGTTCCTACGCAAGTATGAAAGTATGAGAAATTTCCAGGTGTAGAAAAGTATGGAAAATGGAAACAAATGTAAGACTGTTCCAACTGTTCTATTTTCTAAAACATAAAACTATGAATATCTAAAAAAGAAACGCATCTACCTGTTTTTTAAGGTGCTTACTAGCTAAAATGTTTGTGTGAGAGCACATACAGTAGGCTACATCTCCCAGAAAACACTTGGGCAGATTGACAAGTTGAATGTCCAACCCACTGGTCTTATCCTCCTCCAACCCACTTTAAGCCCCGCCCAGGTGTCATCTTGTTTCACTGCTGCTTTGATAGACAGGTGATGTTCACACATTATTTATGAGCTTTTTTTTTTATGATCCTTGTATGATCATTGGCAGAACTCATAATGGGTAGCTGTAAATTCTCTGACAACTGGCTCATAAATCCCAAATATAAAGACTGGTTAAAGGTTTTTGTTTTTTTGTTTTTTTACTGAGACATCTGGAAATTAGAGTCTGGATTTCAAAGGTGTAGGAACCCTGACCATCTTCAGTCACCTGTGTGAACAAAGTGATCTGTTTATTTATTTTAACAAAGACATGCTACAAACTAAAGTCCAATGGCTAAAAAGGTGATGATGAAAGTATATAAAAATGTGAATTTTCTACTCACATGGGATGTCCCTGTATCCATTCTCCAACGCATGAAAGTAGTTCATGAACTCCTGTACAGGAATCCTAAAGGCCTCAAATAAGCCTGTGTCCTCAAAAAGCCTATAGGAAACCTAAGAGACACAATATGAGGAGAGCATGACATCACCATTTAGTATGAAATGATCCTCTGTGTTTAGCCTTTTTCAATGAAATCAGGAATTTTCCTACATTTAATTTAGACAGGCAGACAGAAGGACAGACGGACGAACAAGATAGATAGATAGATAGATAGATAGATAGATAGATAGATAGATAGATAGATAGATAGATAGATAGATAGAT
>JAPSES010000144.1:16407881-16425681 GCA_029822895.1 Maxillicosta whitleyi
GCATAAATATACAAGGAATGCTACACGACAAACATGCAAATACCCACATTAAATGTCTCCTTTCATATTAATTAATGTTGTTTTCAAAAAGGGGGTAACGGTCAAACATGGCAACATAGTCATAGTTTACAACGCCGGCTCACCTGTGTTGGCAGTGAGATCACACTGTGAGCTTGCATCTTATGATAGCTAGCGTGACATACACAGGACACAAAACGGATTGATTTTTGATCGAAAACAGACCAAAACCTGATGGAAAGATGCATAGTCTTGTAAGGAACAGTGAGAACAAGTTTGAAGAAGCAACAAAAGAAGTCAACTTGGACTATTAACACCAGGTGTTCTAAGTAAAAAACAAAAGGTCATACAAGATGAGCACAGCAAATTTCAAGACACCTGGACAGATAAATTCTTCAAACCTTTGTGTTTAATATGCAAACAAACCCTCTCTTGTTCCAAATGAAGCGACTTGGATCCCCATTTCATCTCAGCACATCCAAAATTTTATGACATTTATCCGCCTGGCAGTGAACTGAGAAAGAGAAAAACTGCACTGCTAACAGCTTCACTTTGAGTAAATTCTTATTTACAGAACAACCTCTACTGCAGAGCGTTTAACAGAGGCATCTTTTAAAATCGCATGGATTTTTAGCTATTCTCAGATTCAGAAATAGTAAAAGACAGCTTTTTGGCTTTAGCATAAATATTTTTTTCTGAGTTTGAAAATAAGGACATGATTCTTAAGCAAATATAATGATTACATTTGTGTGATTCAACAGTAATAAGATGCATGGAAGACATTGGAAAGGACAGGACCAGCTGTTGGCTGATGTTGTTCTAGCATTGCAATGGATGGAAACACAGATACCACCAATGATGCTAAGCTGTGTGTCTGGCTGAGCTTCCCAAAAAGAAAAGTCTTTTTAAGAAGAAATCTTGTGCTTAGTACCACTTTAAGACCAAACAAGGGGTGAGGATATTCTAAATGCAATTATGGTATTTTTTGAAGAGCACCACCTAAGCTGGTTGAAACTGGTAAGTGTGTGTCCTGACGGTGCTCCGAGCATGCGAGGTAAAGAGAGGAGTTTGGTTGGCCTCATGAATAAAACAGATGAAATACCCAAATTTGTCAGTTTTCACTGCATCATCCATCAGGAGCCACTGGTATCAAAGCTCAAAAACAATACACAACCAAAATATGGTGCAAAAAGTTGTGCATGTGGTAAATTATTGTTTGAAAAGCACCAAAGTACAAACAGTTCCCTGAAAGTTGCTCTTTTCTGGACAGAAATGGGAAAGACCCCACTGGATCATACAGCTGGCTCTCCTTACTGACATCAGCTCTCACCAGAATGCTCTCAACTTGCACCTCCAAGGCAAAGAAAAGGTTCCAAGTGACATGCTGAGGCCAGTCAGAGCATTCCAAAATAAAATAACTGCTTTGTGGATACCTGACAGAGAACTCATCCACTTCCCAAAAGTCAGAGCACTAACCACAGGTGACCCATCTCTACAGCAGCACTTGAGCTACGGAGGATTTGATGAGGTTTCGGAAGAACTGAAGGGTGATTTGGAATCCAGATTCAGTGATGTGTAAGAACACAAGGAGATCTTCGGTTTTATTGAAAACCCTTTCCCTCATGCATGTGTGCTCTCTCACTCTATCACACAGCTCGGCCCTGTTGGTCATCCTGCTCTGGAAAGTGAAATAATGGAGCTGCAAATAAATAACATTCTCCAAACTGAACATAAAGCAGAGGTCGGACACTTCTGTACTTTGGCTTCTGAAGCTGACTTTCCCACTTTGAAACCTCTTGGACAGAAAGTGATGTCTTTCTTTGTGAACACATACACTTGTGAGTCAACATTTTCAATCATGAACACCATCAAGAGGAAACAGAGGAACTGTGCTGATCTTGAATGCCTCTGTGATTGCAACAACAAACTACTAATACAACATGAAGAAACTCAAGAACATACATGACAACTTCCATTCATCATCAGGTAAGTGATATATGATCTAAATTGAAATTGTATTGGCTGTGTTTTTTCTCCTTTTTACATGTAGAACTGCTCATTTTTGAGGGTGATTTGATATATTGTTGTAAAAGTGGCTCCTCCCTTAACTTTGCTCTGCCAATGTGACTCTTGTACAAAAATAGTGAGGATCACTGCTATACAGAGACATGTTGCAGAAAACCCACCGCTTTAGATTAAAGATGATTTGTATGACGTGATGTTCTTTTTCTAAAGCTCAGCATCTTGAACTCTGTCTGAATTTGGGGTCATTTGAGCCCCCCAACTCAGCCCTGCTGAGGATGTCTGTGAATCCACAGCATGTCTATGCCTCTAATAAAGGTCACACAAACACTTTAACTTTGTGTTTCTCAGAAAAGTCTACAACTTGATGTTAAAGATTTGTATTTCTGTTAGGGTCATAGGATAATTGTCTAGTCATATTTTTGGCCAAATCTGCATAATTTTACTGTTCCTAACACTGCCACATCATTTTTCATCATCGGTCATGACCAGAAAAAAAGACAGGCCAGGCTAATGATCTGTGTTCATGTGGTTTTGGGACTATAAACACTGGCATTACACCACATCAGTCACATTATTAGTACATTTTATTTGAACACCAATCTTAACATATTAGAGTCTATATGAGGAGCTCATGTGAGACCTACAACAATGTTGTTGCAGTGATGTTTGGCCCACGTCACACCTTTCATGAAGTATATTTGGCTCATATTAATCTTTTCTTTGGCTCACAGGTACCACAACTTTGTGTTTCACCACCATATAGGGTTGGCTGGGTGATCTGGCATAAACTCAAATGAGAATCATTCAAGAAAGAATCATGACCCACAATGTGAATCACACATTTTTTATCCTATAAAATTTAGGCAAATCCCAAACTAGCTAAGTTTTACCTCTTTTTTTTCTATTTACTGTTGGTCTAATCTGTATGTGATGGCTTTTGTTATTAGAATCTCTGTCTAGAAACTCTGTATATTTGCATCATTTGGGATTGACATTATACCAGTGTTGACAAAATCTAGATGAATTAAATACATGTTCACATTTTCCTGCTCATACAGCTGTGGTGTTTCAATAATGACCTCCTTGCATGAGAACAGACCAGGAGCAGGTTGTCTCACATATATACTTTTTTTGGTCATTATTTCTTCAGCAGCAGCAAAACAACACATTATATAAACTCTGCAAATGAATGCTGACAAAATTCTTGAACAGATAATCATTTAAGGCTATAAAAAGAAATAAATTCACTAGCCTTGAAACCTATGCTAGTGATATTTATGTTTCAAACCCAACTTATTACAGTGCCTAGATGCAAAATTTTTGGTAAAACTGCAAATTCACTGATTTACAGTTATAATAAATAGTCTTAGCAGAAACGTTTCTACATTGTTATTATTATTATTATTATTATTATTATTATTATTATCATCATCTTGCATATGTAAAATCCTTCTTAAAGAGGTCATGTTACAGTTTAGGAACAATCCCAATTTGAGACTGTAGGATCAACCAGCCCTAATACAGGGCTTTCATACTCAGATGCATTTTTATTTTAGTTTATGCATATTTATTTCCTGCAACTTTTCAGTGTTGGTGTTTATTGAAGTGTGTTAAACCGGAACAGTCTTTTGAACATGCCTGTATGATAGAACTAGAAAGAAAGCACTAAAAACACCAGTGTTTGTATCAAGTAATTATATTATTTTGTTGACAAAATGTCATTATGAAAAAGCACAGTTGGGTTTTGACTGCAGAGTTTAATTTTGACATATAAGTGAAATGTTTAGCTCCAAGTGTTGTGTGTTTTTGTGCTGTTTTTGTGGAGCTTTGTTTTAGTGAACCACACTCTGTAGTGCATAAGCAACAGCAAAACAAACCAAAAAAAAAACCCCTAAAACTAAAGTTATGTAATCTTTATCAAATCCACATACTTAGGAGCTAATTAAATTAGCAAAACTGCATTACAGTGGTAATTAATGATGCATGAGATAAGATAAGCATAAGTCCAATTGCAGTAATGAATGTTTTCCTGTTTCCTGGTGACCAAATGGTACAAATGTGGAAAAACCTCCAGCTGTGACGATGTCCCAAAATGAGTCCATTGCATCCCCCGCTGGAAAAGAGGACTCATTTCATACTGAAATGTCCCTAGTGAGTTATTTTAAACATCAGAGGCAAAGTAACATTGTGCTCTCTTATCCATCATTTCACGGTCCACATCCCCATCATTATAATAACTTCAGACCCAGTTTCAAAGGAGCAGGTGTGCCAAAGCCTATCTGAAAATAGACTTTTAGTGTTCAGTAACACTCCGTTGTTGACTACGGCACGGTTGATGTAACATTTTTATGTTTAAATGAGACCACAACTTATTGTGTCTCAACACAGACAGCCTCAGGCAATTAGCTGCTACATGCACACGACGTCACCACAGTGTGTCTGCAGCCGGTGTGTGTGAACATAAACATGTATGTGTGCATTATGAGGGATAATGGAAGGGAAAAACACTCACAGATGCATGTGATGTAATTATGCCCTTGATTATCTGATTGGGTAATCTACAGGCAGGTTGGAAGCGTCCAAGACAAACACACTGTCGGCGGATTGTTGACCGAGCATAAACCACTAGAAAGTGCACACACACGAACACACACCCATGTATGAGAGCATGTGATCACCGATGCATAATGTACAGGTAAACAGACAGCAGTTGGAGCATCAGAGATTGGTATTTTATCACAATAATAAGTATTTGTGTTTGTGCCTTACACAAACCGTACAGTATCTTTTGTGAGTATGAGAGGAAGTCAGTGTTTTTCCTGAAAGCAGTCCAGGATGAAAGCAACTGAGGAAACCAAGCTGCTGATTATGTTGCAACATTTCTGATGAACTTCCATATATGAAGATGGCTGCTGACAGTGTGTGTGTCTGTGAAAAAAAAGAGAGAGAGAGGAAGAGAGAGAGAGGGAGAGAGAGAGAAACTGCTTGACTGGGCCACTGATATAAACCCACAATGACACATCAGTTCAAATTGAATAGAAGTCTTGGATTATGAGGACACAGCACATGTGGGAGCTTCACCAAGGCCTGGTTTCTTATCTGTGTGTGCACCTTAATGTGCATTTATTTGATCTTCATGCAGTGCTTCTTATATACATATGATTAACTATGCAGCCTACAGACTATCAAGAAAATGTGATGATTAAGTGCAAAAACTATGGGATAAATTCGAATAAAACTACACAAAATCACTATCTACAATTACATGACATGACATTATGACAAGGTGTGATAATATTGTTCAGTATTGTGGTAATGATATGACGTGCAGTAAATTAATATTAGGGTTACTGAGTCAAATGTTTATATGTGTGAAAGCATGGTGCATGTGAATGAAATTATTTTTCTTCATCATTATGGGTCAGGCAGCTTTTTGCTATGTGTTTACTCCTCATCTTTATATCATAATTGAAATTAAAACATGTATTTGCCTCATCTGTTTATAATACACAACATACTAGATATTAATTTGGGTTACAGTAAACCTATCTAATTGTCTAAATATCAAATAACAAAAAGTAAATATCTGTCACTGTCTTATTAACTGTTACATTCTGTATGTCCCAATAACCCTAGTTAAATATCGCTGCCTATAGGGATAAGGATACCCCAGTACGAAACAGGCCAAGGGGCCCAGGCCAAATTATTAAAGACTGGAAGATTGATAAGATAAGATGTTATCAGGTTTCCTAAGTGTACTGGAGAAAGAAAAAATAGAAAAAAAGAATAAGAATAATACAAAATATGTTAAAATCTGGCTAGCTTTTCTCACCAACACTGTTTCAGGCTAAAATGTTCATCTGTGATGGATTATGATAATTCTCAGTCTAAACCTAATCTACAAATTGGAAATAGGCCTAATTTGATCATAATTTAAAATTTAACACTAACCCTAATGAAAAAAAAAAAAAAAGAACAACTGATAAGGATACCACAAATATACCATACCATCAAAGTACTGGATCAATGAGCGGTATTAATTAGAGTAATGTTTTAGTGCTGTCTTTGTTGGATTTTTTAATATGTAAAGTGCCAAGTGTATTTTTTAGCATTTTTTACTTACTTTGATGTGTTATTAATTGTACATTTTGCAAAACTTGGATTGCACTGTCAGTGTTTTAGATATTTTGGATTTTGCTAAACCCACTTTTATTAGTCTTGGTTCATTTACGTGTATATTTGGACCCTAATAGTTTGAATCTGACCCCTCCAGGTGCTGCAAAGTTATTCATATTCATTTTGGCAAAAACCGAGTGGATTTCTACAATCCATTTCAATTCCTGCTTAATTTATTATGTTTTATAACTCGTCACATCATGACATTTGCACATATAAGGTCAAGACTTCTGATGAATAATTGTTTGTCAGCAGCAGCGGTTGTGGTTCATACTGAAAATATGGCCAAATTTTGAGTGGATTACCTAAAATATTGGTTGTATTAATGAACACAAGTGGTTAAGCAGGACAGAGCAGAACGGTCAACAACCTAGAGGGGGTGGGGTGTTAAGTGGTTTATGTGCATTTAAAGGGCCAGCGCTCAAAAAGACCTTTCTGGTGTCATTACTCAGAAATAGGGTTGAAGATGAACCTATGTTGAATTAATGAAGAATTCAGACCCAAGCAGAGCATTTGCAGTTTATGTAGACCACAGGGAAATGATTAAAAATGCATTATTCATTTTAAAAAAGCAAAATATCACTTCTTTATAACCTTATGCTGCCTTATAGGGTCACAATTCAACATCTATCCAGAGACTGCAGATAAAAAAAATCAATGTACAACGTCCCTGTTAAATAAACCAATAAAAAAAAACAATAGTATCAACAAAATCTTAATGATACCATGTGAAACTGGTGGCGTTTTTATGTTATGGATGTCTCAATCAGGCAAAAGTTTCCCTTATTGCATTTACTAAAATGTCAGCTGAAACAACACTGATTGAATGATAAAATTACCTACATGTAATAGAAAAACACAGGTCTGGAGAAACTGTCATCAAAAACACATGATAAAGGCCAAAGGCAAGATTTTAATTGGGTCTATGTTTAAATGAAGAGTCTAACACTGACACTGGAAATGGTGTCACTGTGTGAGAATACTGAATAAGTAATGCTTCTTCTTCCATGATCAACTAAGCAGCAAAATACTTTTAATGATAAGGCCTGTATGGTGGTATTTCATTTTTTGTGTAAACAAACCTTGAAAAGAAAATAATTAATTGTATCTTGTTATGGACTATGGAAGGTAATTACTTGTTACCACAGTGAGGAAGTACCAGGTACAGAGGAGTCTGAACGTATATAAACGACTAACAACTTTCAACTCTTTTCTGCTAACAGTTCAGTGCAGGGGTATTTACTACAGAGCAGGAGGAAGGGGAGCAGACTCACAGATGTATGGACAGGTCTAGATTTTGCTCATAGATGCTGCCCCCTGCTCAGGCCAACCGCCCTCCCCTCCGTTCGCCTCTCACCAAGCATATTTTGGAGCTAAAACACACCATTGAGTCTAGTAACAAGGCAATCTTTGTCCAAAGCCACCAAACCTCACCTGGACAGCCAGCAGGGAAGCCACTGTATGTGTGTGAGTGTGTTGTATGTGTGAGTATGTGTATACAGTAGTGGCCAGGCCAGGTTAAAATTATTTGCTGCAACCTTTCTGTGGATGCTACCTTCACACACAGTTTTACTCTGCTCTCCTTTAACATTATGCAGAAACAAACACGTGTACACACTTTTCTGACATGTAATCTCCGTCCTACAAATCATGAGATTGGCTTAAACCTGCTCGTGTGATGGGAAGAGGACTCTAATCAGTGGTATGTTTAGAAAGACAGAGCAGATTTCGAACACAGGACCAGATAGTTGTCCTTTACCATCAACACTTCTGCTGTGCTTGGCAGCAAACCTCCTCTCACTCCCCCTCTTTTCTTCACCCTCCCCTACAAATCCTTCAACACTCTCTCTTTCCCCTTCCTCCTTCGCTCTCACGCAGTAGCTCCTGCATTAGGTCCCCTCCAGCGTTTGTTCCCCCTTCTCTCATACACTCACTCACATTTGGTTACTTGATTGTTCAGTGTGTGATGCAGCCACTGTCTTTTCTTCTTTCAATCGTCTTTTCTTTTTTTTTTTCCTAATCTAGCGTTTATCTTTGGTCCGTCGCTCTGTCGACCTCTCTTGTTTTTCTGAGCTTTTCTGAATGAAACAGTCCATTCAGAAAAGCTCAGGCTGCACATTTTGGGTCAGGGATCTGGTCACTCACCCCCTAAAAGCTCCTTTTCCGTTGCTTTAATCTTTGTCTAATTTCTGCGTGTGTCATTCTTCAGTTTCACAACTTGTTTTCATCCCAACTTCCAAGAAAATAATCAATCATCCCTAGTTGGATTGTTGATATTTCATTTGATTGTACAGTGGTTTTTGGCCCAAACCTGAATTGAAATTCCTCTTTTTAATGATGAATTAATGTTGTTATTCTTTTTAGGTCGATTCCGTACACTTACACATTTTTACACATCTTCATTCGAAAATGTCCAATAGACATTCTCAGTTTTTAAGGAACGAAATAGAGACGAAGGCCAGTGATACATTAATATCTTGGGCATTGTTGGACTATTTAAATTGAATAGAATTAATATATAACATTAAACCAAAAATCAAAATCACTCAAAAAGACAGACTGGCATATAAACCAATCATTTTTGTTATTGATAGGATAAGACATATTGATCCCACTATGGGGAAATTTCAGCTTTTACAGCAGCAACATACAAAAAGAAAAGTGCAAACAGACAGAAGTGAAACAAGAAATATGAAAGAGAATCTGGTATTTATATTGATCTGTAGATATAAATAATTTTTATATTTGCTATATATATAATATAGTTATATGTGACATTATAATGACTTATTGTCTCATAGGGTTTGTTTTGTTTATATTATCAGTTAAAACAATTCACAAAATGTACAACATGCTATTTTTTTTGGCCATAAAGATTACTTTATAACCATAAGTAACTTTATTTTAGATTGTTTTGTCTTTTTGAATCAGATTGCAGATTCAGATTGCACAACACTAAGTAAAAATAAAGAAAACACTTGATCCCTAAATCAAAGACTACAAGTGCATGTTTGTTTTTTCTATCCTTTAAGACCATTTTTAGGTTATTTTAATCTGGTTGTTATTTAAAACAACAAATAATGTCCACTTCAGCCTTTAAACATTAGATTTTAACATTAGATTTAGCATCGTCACATTATACTGATATGAAAACATTTATCATGACAATGTTTTCAGCCATACTATACTGACCTGGTTGTCTTGAAAAACTAAATAAATGAATAAAAATTGTCTTATTAAACATCAACATTCGATCATTCATTACATAAGCTATATTTTGAGGTCTCACAGAATCAAGGCTGTTAAAATCTCAACGTGTTATCTGTTCATTAAAGAGTAAAAACAATACCTTCCTTATCTCATGAAAGATATAATAAGCCTCAATGCCATACCAAGTTGATAGCACTGGCGACCGGAACAGGTTGTGTGTCTCCCTGGAAATGTATGTGCGTCAATGAGAGAATTTGGGCCTTCCCTCAAATAGATCTCTGAACACATCTCTCCTTTAAGGTCTGTCTGAAACTCTCCCTCGCTGCTTTGCCCCTCCTTCTTGACACAGAAACTGTATATGATGTTGAGATGATGAATATGAACACAGTACAGCTTATTAACAGTATGACCTCCATTTTTAAGGGAGCCCAGATTCAGAATCACAAGGAAGCATAGTCATTTTGGCCTATGAAGTCATTTTGATATATCTGTATTTATATTAATTATAGTTTATTGTGGAAACATGTTCTTAATAACTATGCGATGTTTGTCTTTTCTTGTGTGAGTGGGAAGCATTTGAGCACTGGATGGATATAATATCACAGCGTAATGGAGAAGGGAAGGAAGGAAATGGCAAGCTAAAACAACAAACAACAAAACACTTTGAAATATTGTTGCTTTTTTTAGGCATTCTATTTATGGCTGTTGTTATCTCGTATAGAGCGAATGCTTTTCAGTTGAATGTGACCCAAAAACCACGAGTAGAGGCCTTTCCCCCCTGAAATCCCCATTCCACTGAGAGTCTGGTCATAAGACAAACAACTTCTGTCAAAACACAAGGGCTTTATGGGGATCTAGTCCAGAAAGATCATAATGGAGGAAAATTGAAGCCAAAGTAGATGAAGAGTTGACTGGGTTGACAATAATAAGAGCGATAATGTGATTATTTGCATGGGTTACAAAGCAACAGTGTTTATAAGTAATCATCCTGTCTGCTAATTTTTCCGACTCCTCTTTTGCATTCTCTGTCACAGAATCAATAAAACATCTTTACTAGTGGAAAAAACATCACTTTTGTAGCTTTTTCCATTGAGATAAAAGTTCACAGATTAATGGGTATTGAAAATAATCCATAGTTGCAGCCCTAAATATAAGATCATGTGTTCTACATGGTACTACAACAGGACAACAAGACACCCCATTCACCTTAAAAGGGAAAAAAAACAAACAAAATTAAAGCCATGGAGCAGAGCTGATGCTATTTTCCAGCTACCAGTTCAGCAGAGTGCCTGTCTTGCCTCTGGCTTGGCAGGCTGCACCAGCCTGCTTCATAAATACTGCACAACCAATGCTTGATGAAAACCCCCGCTCCTCTCAGGTACAACTGCACTCTGGAGAGCTTCATTATCTACTGTACCTACAAACTGTGTGCTTGTGTGTTTGTTTGTGTGGAACTTAGTTTAAAATAGAGGAGAACGGAGCGAGGATCGGGAACATTTAATTCATTCACCAGCTTGTTCAAAAATGAAAAACTCTGTGGAGCGGACTTTGTAATTCTTCATCATCATTTTGCATCATCACTGACAGTCATTTAATGCTCATTTATCTTTTTTTAGTAAAGCCAGACAATTAAATCATATTCAAGAAGCTAGAGTATAGATGGAATAAATGGACTCAGTGGTGACTTAATTTTGCATGTGATTTACTTTTCACAAGTACTGTATCAAAAAATATGTTAATTAATTAATAATAATAATAATTTATATATATTTATTATTATTTTAATTAACATATTTTTTGATACAGTACTTGTACCATTTTAATACCTGTTACAACTAAAGGTACATTTGTTTGGACAAATATAATGATAACGAAAATATCTCATAAGAGTTTAATTTCAGAGCTGACATCTATACATTTTCCATGGTTGTCTTGATAATAACCAAAATATCTTCAGTTCTTACATCAATATCTATATCATTGTACAGCCAAAAACAGTGCTTTTATTCATTCCATGTTTTCTGTTTTCCTTTTTACCTAATATTCACTTTACATAAGCAGGGTTTGGAAGGGTGTTGCAATTCATGGTCTTATTGTTGTTAGTCTAGTGAGTCTATTTAAGTCTGTTTATTATGCTGAAGAGATAATTACTGATGAATTGATGACTTCAGACACTCATATATATTTATGTTCCGTTAACCTAAGGATTAATCAGTTTCAACAAGAAAGATATGGGAGAAGCTTTTAGATTATGATCACTTGTTATTGTGTACATTTTTATTCAATATGAGGGTTCCCAAGTGTCACGGCATGTATCTCCACATTGACGTGCGCTAAATGGCAGAAATTTTAACCTTGGGAACTTGTTAACCTAAAGATTAAGCAGTGTCAAGGCCTGCCTGATTTATACAAATGCTTTGGAATTATGCTCATATCATTATAAGCCACATTAGGGACAAAAATGGCTGCTACAATCAAGGTAATTAATAAATCTACAGTGTCACAGATGTATCTGCAGTCAGGAAAAATATGGATTTGTGTTGACTTCAACTAGATATTCTCCAAATATTCCAATGCTGGCCAAAAATACGGCAAAATGCAACAAAAACACTGTCTGTAAGTCCACCATAAACCAGGAAAGATTTGCTACTTTTTGGTTGTAACTGACCCACATTTTACAAGAGGTAAGATTCAGATAACAGATTGTGATTCTACCTCAAAAGATCAACGTCTGAATTTTTTTTTTTTTTTTTTTTTTTGCCAGGTCACACAATAAGTCATCCCAAAATCACTGCATGCACAAAACTCAAAATACCAGATTAATAATATGGATATATACCAGACATTATGACAACAATTCATCAAACTGCCTTAAAACACAAGGTGATGTGCCTTTGTTTGTGTTCTGCTCTTCCTGTGCCCTACATTAATCTTCATGTTCCTCTCACTGTGTCTCTCCTACACATTACACTGTGAGGACAGGCCACTGGAGGACATGCTGTCCTCAGCAACTGGTCAATTGAGAGGTTTTTTGAGTTTAAAGTTCAATTTATCATCACTGCTGTTCCAGAGTTGAATGGGTAATGGAGCTGTTCTAATAGTGCAGATAGTCCCCTAACTGAACGTTCCCTGGATACCTATTAGCGGTGAACAATCAAGTATCCAGGGTAGGATTTACTGTTGGAGGATGACCAAATGAAACTTCTGAGACAGAAGAAAGTATGTGGTCCAACAGATCAGAGCATGAGCAAAGACGTATGTTCGACAGCATCACCCCCACAGACGCTGACTGTGTCTCAGTTAAACTGCACCTCGCATCTCCATAAAAGGCTTGATCTACAGAGACGGCGAAAGTTCACAGTGACAAAATAATGACGCTCTAGAGGAATGATTTGTCTAACACTTAAAAAGTGGCTTCACACTATCCTGATTAAAGACACACCCTGAGCAACTCTTACTGAGCTGCAGAGCTAAGAAAATAATTATTGTACTCTACATGCTCACATATCAGGACATTTCATAGCATTTAATGTAATTACTCAATAAAAATGGTAAATAACACAAATATGCAGGATATAATAAAATCATATTTGTAATTTGAAGATGTATAAGCAAACATATAATTAACCAGAAATTCTAAGTCAATAATAAAATAAGCAGACACACACATCACACACTTATTGACTTTTTTTTGCTCCATTGTTTTGTCTCAAAATCTGTGAATGTGATCAGGTCAAAGTTGCTAAAGGAAGGAAATTAGAAGTGTAATCAATACAGATTCCACTGCTTGTTTAACTAAGACATTTACACAAGGATGATTCAAACAAACTCACCCACTCAAAATAAGAGAGTCTGTTACACATACATGTATTTACTGATGCACTCAGTCTCTCATGTTGCAACAGCATTGCCAGTTCCTAATTTGTCCTCCAAAATCTCTTGGTTTTATCTCAGTTTGTCACTAGAGGGCATGAGCACAAAAAAATATTGTTGTATTTTTGTATGACTTCTGTCATACAAGTTAATACAGTCATACAAATACCTTTTCATTTGCTAATCCCCCTCTACACATGTGTGTTGGCACATAGAGTCAGTTATTATAACTCAACTTTTTTCCCCCTTGGTTTAGAGGTATGGTGTCAGTTAAATATGACACAATAGTTAAATGACAAAATGAAGCTTTTCTGTCATTTTGCCCAGTGTTCATTGTGACACCAAAATTGTAGTGAGTTTCCACATATTAGACTAAAAACTGTAAATCCAACAGAAAACACTTGGCATAAATCTCTACCAAATGTTGAGCAGGATTACAACATGTTTATATACAGACAACATTCCAAAATCAGCAAAATACTGCCAATCGCCCCTTCCACTACTGCAGGACCATTGAATACTCCACAAACTACAACCCTGATTTCACAAACAAGGCTGTGGAGACAAAACCCATCTATCCTCATCATTCATCCATGGTGTGTGTGTGTGTGTGTGTGTGTGTGTGTGTGTGTGTGTGTGTGTGTGTGTGTGTGTGTGTGTGTGTGTGTGTTTTTCCACAAACACCCCCTTCAGGAGAAGAGCAGTGACATTTGGATGAAATTTCAGAACAAGAACAAAGTCCCATGTGCTATAATGCTATTCACAATTCATTGTTTACATCCACACTAAAGTATGAAACATAAGAAAAGGTCCAGTTGTATCAGTGTGTGTACGTGTGTGTGTGCGTGCGTGCGTGCACGTGCACCGAGGAACACGTGCACCGAGGAATATTTAGATGGGACCTCACACCTATTCATGTTTTCACTCACAAACAGCTGCTAAGTAACTTGTCATGCTGAGTACACCATCCATTTGCTTATCAGTAACATGAACACAGCTCACACATGAAACTGACCAAACGCAGTCAGAGGTAAACAGCAGTGCACGAGCAGGAAATGAAATAAATAAATAAATAAAACCCAAATGTAAATGGAATAGAAGCATATGTCACAGAATAACGGTAAAGTGTGCAGGCTGGCCTACTTAAATGGGTGATATCATAATAAAGCTCGTTAGGATGTCTGTTATCCGCGGTGGCCCACTGCCACGAGGGAAACGCGCATAAAGCTGTCACACATGCCATCACAGAAAAACACACAATAGCAAAAGGTTTAAATGTATCATAGACGTAGAAAACCATAACAGACATGGGTAAGCAGCGGTGCAGCTCCGCCGTCCCACACCGGACAGGTCTTACCTGGTCCCGCGGAATGCAAGGCAGCGAAGTCCTGCGGTGGGACTTGCTGTTGCTCTGACTGTGAGCCATCATTTCCGAGGCCGCTATGGAGCTGGACCTCCGTCTCCTTTTGAAGACAGGGATGTCCTCCTCCTTCGCCCCGGTCACAGACCCACAGCACCCCGTCCCGCTGGTCCCTGAGGCCGGCAGGAGCCGGTCAGCATACCTCGCAAGCAAAACCCCCAGCAGCCCCAGCAGGTAGGCCAGGTAGGGTCTCCAGCTGGCCCGGACCCTGCTCAGAGAGACGAGAGACAAGGCCCTGATGACGCTAATGAAGACGAGGATGGACACTCCCTGACCCAGCCGGACGACCAGCAGAGCCCCGCCGCCCAGGCAGCCGAGGACTACCAGGGTCGCGGGGAGGGACAACAGCTGCTCCTCTGCGCCGCGGAGGAAGGACTGCGCCGCGGCTTCACCTAAGTGGCACACCACTAAGAGGAAAACCGCGGTACGGATGAGCACCCCGCAACGAATCAGATAGAGTCCGATCCAGAAGAAGGCACATACGAGTGTTAAAACGGGGGAGACCAAGTAGGACGCAGTCAAAAGCAGCTCCACTGCGCAGCCCGCAGCGAAATGAAGACGAGAGTCGGACCCGCTGCTATTTCCGTTGCTGCCGCTGCCTGCATCCCAGTCGACCAATCTGAGCAGCAGAGCGAGAATAACGGAGACGGAGGCAACGCACACCGCAGACGACACTCCTCGGCAAGTCCATGTCACGGCGAGTCTGAGCCACGACCGGCCCCCTGCGTCCTGGTACAACGGGGTGACACATGTCTTCACGTAGCCGTTGCGCTCCAACGCAGCCCGCGGATATTTTTCATGAGCGCTTTTTGATGAACCTCTGTCGCTGTCTGCCTCCAAGGCCATCACTATCAGTCAAGCGGCTCTGACCGTCCGGGGAAATAACAGATTTCAGACGTTGTGTGAGTGTTCCAGTTACATTTTCCACCTATTAATTACCACGATGATACATTTAATCTGTGCGTATCTGACAGACGATCAATACTGGTAAATGATCCCTGAACACAACACAAACTGACACCTGCGTGGAGTTCACAACCTTCCAGATTTGGGTTTCACAACTTTTGTAGTTTTAGTTTTGTGGAGCAGAACTCCCCTCTTACATTTGATCTAGTATTGAGTTGCCCCTGTTAGTCAACCAATGAACCAAAAAGTAACCTCTGGCGTTTCACACATCTAGGCCACTGCCTCTGCTTCTCCACATAATCTCTCTCTTACCCTCTCTCCCTTCCTCTCCCCTCCCACTAGACTCTATCCCCTTTTTTGTGCCGCTCCGGTGGATACACCGTCACGCGTCAGCTCTTCTCCGTGTTTCTGGATGTGACTCAGTTCACAGTGGATGGATGCCATGTTTACATGAAGATTTCCTGGCCTTTTCTGTAAGATGGAGCAGCCCATTAAAAGAATTAACAATGGTAATCCTGTAATATATTTTAGAGCCAGCCTACAATAAAGAGCTACAGAATAAAGATGACAGGGGAGGATAAATACTTCTGTTCACAGGAACCAAATATTACCATGTGTTATGTCAGTCATTGCATGCACTCCTCATACTGACACATGAACTCTACATGTCCCAAAAGAAATTAGGAAAATAATATATATATATATATTTATTTATTTATTTATTTATTTATTTTAATTTGGCTGTGGTCATAATACTCTTACTTTCCACGCTTTTTGCAGATTAAAATGCTACATCATCCTCCTGTGTGACAGACTGGCTGCCTACAAGTTAGCAGCCTTCACCTGTTTGCCCTACATTTTATGAGAGGATTTAAAAGGATGCAGTGCAATCACATAAAGCTATTTTAAGTGTTCATCTCCCCTAGCAGCATTATATTAAAAAAAAAAAAAAATCACATAAATGCATTTTTTAAAGCAGTACACTGATTATAAATGTTCTACAATGGTGCATTCGGTGCTGTTTGTTTGGGGTTTGTATGTGCAGAAATGTATGAGCTCTTTCCTTTCCTGGCTTGTACTTTGAGTTATGACGTAACATAGAAACTGTGTTTTATTGCGGTTCTGTTACACAACATGGGTCAGTGCAATCAGAGCATAAATCTGATGTTTTAGTCATCCTGTCACAATGGACAATGGACATTTGCCAGAACAAACTGGTCATTCTTATCCAAGACTTTCTGAAAACTACTTTTGATGAGAAGGGGGTTGACAGAGGAGACTATAAAACACAAACTCATACTCATACTCAGAGTTGTACTTTTTTTTTTTTTTTTTTTTTACAGTTTTTTATATTAACAAAATAATTTAATGTTTTTATGTTCTTACTATATTACTGTTTGTTTTAATTTATTGTTACTACCTGTCTGTAAAATTTGTTTTCTTTCATGGTCTGATATCATGGCCAGGTCACCCTTGTAAAAGAGATTTCGGTTTCAGTGAGATTTTATCTGGTTAAATAAAGATGTAATTAAAAAAAAAAAGGTAATAATAAATCACTACTGTACTTATGTTTTGGGACTTCGCATTTTTTATTCTGTTTACTTTCACTTTTACTTCACCACATTTCTTAACTCAATTCCATTCTTCTACTCTGATATTTTTTAATACTAATACTTTTTTCATTACTCGTCACAAAAAATAAATTAAATAAATTTGGTATTTTCACTGCTGAGATTACCGATGACAGCAACAAGGTCAGGAAACTGATTGGTCATTGGGTCTAATTGAACTTCAGCCTGTTGGCAATCTATTAATGTGAGCAGCAGCGTAATATTCAAAATACTGACTGCCAGTGTTAATTTAACACTTTAAAGTGTCTATATGTGTCCACACTAAAATAAACACTTTCAACACCATGATTTAACAGCATAAGTTTAACAAAAACACCACACACAGTGTTGTTTTAAATCAATGTGGAGTTAATACAACCCCAACACTCTCTATTTAACACTGACACTGACTATTTAAAGGTCAACTTCTATCAATTATTTTATTCCTACTGCTGTGTCACCACTATGGTTGAATGCATTGTGCATCATTTCTGTGAAAAATTCTGTCCTATTTTTATTGCTTTAAGCTGTTTTCTGTAAGCTAGAAGAGGGTCTGTGGTTG
>JAPSES010000144.1:16433320-16449229 GCA_029822895.1 Maxillicosta whitleyi
CAAAATGTAATCATCTGTTCCTTGTCTCAGAGCGAAGATTTCCTGAAAATTTCATTAGGTTTGGTCAATAATTAACAAAGATACTGAGAAACAAAATTTTTGGCCCCATTCACCCCAATGTTAATGAAAAATTCAAAGTGATCCAGAATCCATAATTTCTTCCAGATCACCCACAAAAGTTAATAATTTCTTCCTTGTGCCATTGGCAACAACTCCTGAAAATTTCATCAAAATCCGTCCATAACTTTTTGAGTTATGTTGCACACAGACAAACCAACCAGCAAACAGACAAACAAACAAATGCCAGTAAAAACATAACCTCCTTGGCGGAGGTAATAATATGCAGCTCTTGCTCTTCTATTATTATGTAAAGTCATGTTTTGCATATGTAAGGAACATGTGGTCGAAAAGGCCTTATTACAAAAAAAATGTGAAATCTCTGTAATTTAGGCCATAACAAAAACAAGGGGGGGAAAAGGGGGTCTTAAAGGGGAAGACAATGAATAAGAAATTAGAAGCCCTTAGACATTTATCAAAACAGTGTTATTCACAGTGATCACTCGTACACATGTATGCATGTATGTGTATTGTGCATTTATGTGTAAATAATTTCAAGAGCCTGTTGTTGTCCTCCAGATGAGTACACTAACCAGTGTAAGCTGTTGTTGTTTGCTTTTGAACTTTATGCTAATGGGGTTTTTATAATTGTTTGCTATTCACAATGATTTTTTTTTTTTTTTTGCTTGTTGTTTGTCTCACCACAGTGTACAATGGTTACCTAATAATGTGGATTTCCAGTAATTAGACACATTTCTCCTACTTCTGGTAACTGTGCAGTTCACTTTTTATCTTTAAAGAGTTACATTTAATCTTAATTTTTAAACCTTTAACCTGTAACATATTCTATATATTTCAGCATATGCTTTTTTTTTTTTTTTTTTAATCTTTTTACACACTTCTATGAAACTGACAGAGGGGCTAAAAATTCATTCCAGACATAGACTAATGTTATGAAGCAAGTTTGGGTCTATTTTAAAAATAAAGACTGAGATAAAAGAGAAACAATTTTTCAGATAAAACACAGCTTTATATTATTTTTTACATTATTTTTATACAAAAACCTGCATGTTACACAATCAAAAGGACGTGAAATTTACATACTACTCTTTTTAAATATCTTTTTATTCTCTCGCATCTACTGTACATTTTGTGAATTGGTCTAATTACGCAGGCAGAGGGTTTCACAAAAATGGCCTCTGTTGTGAAATTATTCACAATTTATATACGTTGAAATGAGCAGGTTCCGCGTGTAACACATGAAACCTGGAATGAGACTGCCAATTCATGAAAAACCTGCATGTCTGGACTAGAAAAAAACACTAGGATTGACAAATTAAACACGATGTCTTTATTTATATAGTGGTATAGCTATAAGACCATGTTTTCAGCTTTTCCTGTCCTAATTTTGGTCCTAGTTTTGCCCCCAATATTTTATTAAAAACTCATAAATTTTGGGATGGCTCAGAGTGAGAGTATAATTTTTTTTGTATTTATCTGAGGTCATCATTAGGTATATCCTGTGGGGAAAAATGTCTAAATTTGTCTTTTATTATTGGGTCTAAAAACCTGGCGAAGTGTCAGGTACCAAAATGAATCCAAATATGTGGTAAAACATCTGACCTCTTTAACAGTAGGCATGACTTTAAAGTTTCTTTCCTGGCATGAATGCTAAAATCCATCCAAGTATCATCCTATTAAAAATAATATACCCACAGAGAAATTTAATTTGACACACATTAGAAAGCACATGATACTGAATCAAAGTATGAGTAAGTATTTTAAGACATAGGCTATGCAATATTTCAGAAGACTTTAAAAAAGGAAATGCATTATATTCCAAGTCTTTAAAATGAGCACAAACGATGACAGCTTGTTTATGAAATGTGAACTCATCATTGCTTATTTGTGATTGCAGTTAAATGAAAGATCTGTGGTTTGACATTACAAAGCACACACTGATCCCCACTAATGTATTTATCCCACTAACACCACAGTCATGCATTCTGGGGTATTTGCATAACTTCAGCAGCATATGTTCAAAGAATAAAAAAATTGTTCTATCGCTATGTGTGGTCACAATGAAAGTTAAACATGAATATTGGGTGTCTTTAAACCAACATATAAGACGGGTTAACCAAGGCAATAGAAATGATTAGGCTGGAAACGTCACCGTTGACTTCAAGCTGAGACAGAATATGTTGAAATATTCAGGCCAGTGGAAAAGTACATAGTGTCATATAGCATAAGAATTAATGTCCGACCGAGCTATTAATTTTTGTTTTCATTTCATGTCAGTGCTGCTGTAATTTGTAATTGTTTTTGTTGACTTGTCCGTAACATGGCAGTGCAGTGAAAAGTGAATCAAAGGATGTCAGTAATGTTAATGAGCCATAGATGAGACAAGAGTGAGATTCTTATATTAGTTATGACATGGTCGGAAAGTGTATGACTCACTTGTTGTTGTTAAGTGTTGAATGACTAGCAGCCCACCAGCGTTAATCATTCCTTTTACAATATTTTCTTTTAAAACTTGTTTAGAAAAAGAAGAACTTTGTTACTGCTCTTGTTTCACAGTAGAACCCTGCAGTATGAGTGCACCATTGTGTTAGTAATCTGCTCCGGTTCATATGTTCATCTCACTCAGACAATATCACAATCATGAAAAAGTGCAAAAGGTGTCCCACAAGGCTCAGTTTCAGGGCCTGTTTTTTTTTTTTTTTTCTTTACACAGTAAATTATTTATTTTCTTCTGTAACTGGGTATAATAAACAGTACATCTTATGTTGTGTTTGTTTTTTTTTTAATTATTATTATTAAAGGGTTTGTTTGTTTTTACACCTCAGTATTACTTCAGAGCTTTTTAGAATGGAGCATATTGTACAGAAAAATAATGGTTTCAGGGGATCTGTTTTTTTGTTCTGTTACGTTGTTTGTTTTTTTAGAAATTGAAAATTCTAGTTTAGTCTCTTTTCATCTATAAGTGGGAACAATTTTCAGAGCTGATTAGGGATCTTAGGAACTATTTGAATTTGTACTTCTGTCATTTTTATTCCAAGCTTTTCTAGTTTTAGTTCATTTACTTGTTTTGCATTTTAATGACTGGTTACACTTGAATACTCTTAGGTGTTCCTATTTTGTCAGATTGCTTTTTACTATTCTATTGTCTTCTATTGTATTTCTTACTATATTGAAATTGAGACCTTCCTCTCCACCTCAGTACTTATTCCAAGTTGAAATAAATGCTAAATATTTACATGACATAAGATATATATCTCTCATTGTGTGAATCACACTGTAACATGTTTTTTAAGTGCTATACAAATAAAGTTTTACTTACTAAATGATTGAATACATCAACATAAAGACACACACATGAATCAAATAAAATGAGTTCAGTAAAATCTGTACTCAGAGAAATCAAGTTGCATCCCGTCACACACATTCTATTTCTAACTGTTATCCTTTGTGTATTCACCATCCCAACACATTTTATTGATTACAGGTGTAGCATGCAGAAGTAACTCTCGAGTGTTCCCTGATACTACAGACCAAATGCACAAATGTACTAAATGCATTCAAGCAGACAGGTAAAGACATGTGTACATGTGCATGCATGACTGCGCTTTAATGCATAGTAATGCAGACACAATCAGCAACACATGGTTGAGGCAAACACAACTATGCACATAAGAAAAATGAGGTGTGGCAACAGAGACCCTTTTAACAGTTTAGGTATTACAACCATTTTTACACAATGTCCTTCTATTTTCAGTTGCCCAAAAGTAACTATAAATATGAGGATTGTTTTTAATACGTAATTAAAAAAAATGCTTTGGGGTCAGTATCCACCTGAAGTCTGACACTTTACCAGGCCTATACATAAGCTTTCTGCCTTTAGTATGGTTTTCAGTAACTAAAAAAGCAGTTCTTTTGGGTTGAGATCAGGTGACAGAAGCTCTGGTGATTTCCACATCATAGTAAAACCTCTGTATTGACATTCATCAAAGCATCACTCCATTGTAGGTTTTGATAAAGACCCACTGATTTCATGGGGTGTGTTCTTGACTTGCCTTGATGTAAATGGGTTTTTGTAGCTGAGTTCACATTCTTTTGAAGAATATACCAAGGCCCTGTCCATACAAACTTAGTCATATTAGCAAAGTTTTATATTGGATTTGCCCACATTTGCCCACATTTGCCCAATTTTGCATCCTCATCTGTTCGACCAAACCACAATTTTTCTAAAACGATGATGTCACAGCCCCACCTCTCTAACCTGAATCAAAATCTTCATCTACTCTTTCATTACAATGAGCAACAAACAACCATAGCTAACAGTATCCACTACAAGCTCTTGGACCTATCACAGAAATGGGCAACCAGGAAGAAATATTGGATCAGACCTGGTAGGACCAAGCGAGCTTTGTGCACATGCTCCACATACAGGCCTGACATTTGCACTACATTGTTTTCAATTGTTTTCAGTGGCGGTTGTATATTTCCTGATATAACGCTGTGTTTATGGAACACTTTCTTGAAAATGATAAAGAAAAAGGTTGGATTGGAAAGGATGCAGTTTTGTGTGAACATGGCTCAAATTGTAGATTTAGCCGCTCCAGCTACGGTCCTTCCTGCGTTTATAATGTTTGGAATTCCTAAATGGTTGATCCAATATTTTTCTTAAACTACTTGAATTAAAACTGAAAAGTCCACATTTCAGTCACATCTAAAGTGTTTCATTTCACATCCACTGTGGCTGTTCACTGAAGCAAAGTTATAAATTTTGTGGCACCATCCAAATACTTATCCACCTAAGTGTTTCTAATGTCAGACATGACTGAGGGTCTTTGAACTAAACATCTGTCATTCTGTGGTACTTATCCTGATAAAGAGGTGCTCATATTTCTTCGAGTCTCTGTTCATGTGATCTTTGATGCTTTGTCTGCAAGATTCATCCTTTACTGAAGGACCACATACCTCACTTCCCTGCTGAACTTACTGTATGTGCAGAACTTTTCTGTTTAGTACAATCCTCCCACCATCCAGTTCTTTCTTGGTGTCTCTGGACAGATCCGTCAATGATACTGACTGTTCTGTTCTCCCTCCTTACGGGTTACCGTGACACTTACATGTTACTACAAACAACAATGCTTTACACATACATCACAATATAAAACACAAGATATAACAGCAAACTCTGTTCCATTACAAATAACACCCCGTTCCACTGTGAGCTTTAGTACAACTGGTAATGTGACATGAAGAACCCTGAAGTGAAATTCTGAATGGCAGGCACAACAGGAAAAATACTATCACGGGTACATACAAGGCCTGCTTAATTCCCCTGCAACTACAGAGGTTAAGGTCTCTGACAAGCCTCTTAGGGGAATCCATTTACTGCTGCATCAACTCTTACTTTCTATGGATTGCAACAATTTCAGTACATTGGGTTCTGAGGGCAGAGTCCGTAGAGAAAACCCAGAGCATTTTGTCTTTTGTTTATTTTCATCACTAATCCCTTGCCCTAAAAATAACTACTTTTCCTACGTTGTTTGTCCCCATTGTTGGAAAAAAACAAAAAATCATTAGTCAACTGAGTGTATATTAATTTGGAGCTATGATAAGTTTATATATCATAATAATAATAATAATAATAATAAATCGGTTTTATATAGCGCTTTTCTTGAGACTCAAAGACGCTTTACAATAGAATCAAGACACTCACACACACACGCCCGCACACAAACACGCACACACACAAAGATAATCAGTTGGGATCATTATTATTATTATTATTATTATATGTCATGATGAATAGGTTGTAAAATCATTGTCAGTTTGGAAGATTTCAGACAGTCATTGCATTGCAATTCTGTCCTTACAATCTCTTTTTGGTTGTGCACCCTGTCGAGTCATACGTATTCTAGTTCTAAGCTTTTCAGTCCAGGACAGATGTTGAAATGATCAAAGCTTAACAGTCAGAAAGACTTGCAAAGCAGGTTCACTCTGGAATAAAATCTGCCTGTCCCTGTCCTAGGCAAACCTCCTCCAATCACCTCATCCATATCCATTGGCAGACAGTGTACTTATACAGAAATAGAAACCATTCCTCAGGGACTGTATAGTGGTTAGGGTTCTGCAGCACTTTCTATTCTGGACAGCTACCAATAACACTGCTGTGTGACTGGCCTACGGATGTTTTAAGTTACTGTATTTAATTTCAGATCACAAGTGTCAAAAATGCTGCATTACACTAGACTTTAACACAGTGAGCTGCTTATGATCAATACCATTATTGCTAATCTATACTAAGGACCTGCTAATGTTCATGTTTTATAGTAGGTAACATTCTTACTCTTCTTTGTGAATTTATCTTTTCTGTATTGAATGTATTTGCCTTATGCTTCCCACCACAAAAGCTTTGATATATTTATGTGTGTAATCATATCACTCTTTTATTGCAGTCATTTATGATACACTGACAACTGCAAAAAGAAAAACACAATTAGTCCAATTAGGTGCATACTGAATACTGAAATTATAAAGATTTCCTTTTCCTTTTGAAAACCTGGTTAAAAGAGTAACAATGTCACAGTAACATGTGACCCTTCTGAGGACGGTGACAGGTTATAGCCGAAACATGCCAAGATAAAAAAAAAAAAAAAAAAAGTAAATCTTTATAAAAAATAAATTTTGACACATCTTACATTTGTCATAATATGAATCTTTTGGTACCACACACACAATATGAAATCTGTGTTACTGAAGATCTTTTACTTGTACTTTGGTCGGAGTTAAAACCTAGGTGTAAACTCAAAAAGTCACATGATATTATTGTCATTTTGCATTGCACAAGCTGAGAGAAAATGCTGTTTGACTTTGACTAAATAATTTTAAGTATTAATTGTTTATATATGGCCTGCAGACACTTTGGATGAGTTGTGTGTTTGTTTGTGTTGATTTCATTCTTCTTTTAAAGAGTTTAATTAAGGCATCCCAGGACATGTGACTGTTCTCTTTCAGCACATGGTAAAAACATTCTCCTGTTTTTAAAGTAAAATAAAATAAAGATAATCTGTATTTTAAATCATGGTTTCATTAGTGTAGTGTTGAGTTACATCTATATGAGGCTCGTGTCAGCTGATATTAACTTCGTATAGTTTTTTTTTTTTGAGCAACCAGTAATTGTTCATCATCCATCAATTTGAGTTGTTTTCATGATTCCAAATTTTTTTTAATTATATGATACAAAATAACATTAAAAAGTTCTGACAATGTGCATTATTTGTTAAAAATGCTAATTATTTTTACCCTTTAACATCCATCCATTACTGTAAGTTTCTAGCCATTCTTTAGAGTTTGTTACCTTACTCCACTTTAATTTTCAGGGTTTCATGTAACATGTTTTTTTTTTCTGCTATGTAAATCAACTGACCACTTCTGTAGTGAAATAAGCCACTAAATTCGACTGACTGACCATCAGCCACCTTCATTGTTAGTGCTGTTGAGCGCAGCCGCTGGTCACTGAACTGAGATTAAACCAAAAACCTACTTTAATCAAATTAATTCGGCTTAAACACTCAGCATAATTGCCTCTTTAATGCTTCACATGCCTTATAACATAACATTCTGATATGTGTGTGGCATCAATAATTGTATGATTCTGTTCAAACCCAGCCACAGCGAGGGGGAGGAGACTAAATGGAGGTGTGCACTGGAGAAGTGCCATAACACCTAATGTGAGGCATAATCACATAAAAAGTACATTTAAAGTAAAGTCATTTTTAGACAACAGATTTCAGAAAAATGTATTTCAGGAAATCTAACAAAAATATTTTTTTACTTGTTCCATTGGCAGATTTTTTTTTTTTTTTTGCTTAATTCAAGATTTTTTTTTTCTTCTTGCTTCAGCTGAAAACTTACTCATATTACATTTTATTTTAAGTGTGATGAGATAGTTTGACTAGAAATGAGAAAAATACACTTAAGATTTATATTTTTTGCAGTGTTGATGGCAAAGGTTCATCCTGTTCATTCTGCAGTCTTGAAGGCATCTGTATGTTACTAAAATCAACTTTGCAAATGTTAAGCAATTGAAATCTGTGTAAAAGTGGGAGTGTTCAGACTATAGTTAAACCTTTATGAGAGCTTAGCCTGGAGGCATCCAGTGTATGATTAAACTGTCACAGAAAGTAACTAAAATGAATTGTACAAACAGGAAAATCCATCAGTTTCTGGTTTATTTGTTCTGTCTGTATACTTCAAAACTAAACATCCTAATTGAAATTGTCTCTTAATTGTGATTCTACACATTGTATTAAGATATTTTGGCTACATCATCCATCACACATGTAATACTGTATGTAAAGGAAGTTAAAAGATTTAGAAGTCTGCCAAAAAGAAAGCAGAAAATGAAAAGTTAAACAAGGATAACTCATATATTTTTCCAGTTATATACAATATTAAGTGTCATGTGCTATCAACACATACACACTAACATACACACACACACTCCTGCTGCATGCACACATGGGAAAGAGTGAATGTGCGCAAGTGGAGGAGAGACATGAGGAAAAGCCCTGTACATTTAGTCATCATCCTTTATGGGTTTATTGCCCAGCATGAGAGCCATTATTGGACCATTGTACCAGTGTCATGCTGGCTCACAGAGAACAGGCATATCTGGAGGCATATGTAATTGCTCTTATTCGTAAAAGCCATAAATACTCCAACGGGCATTCATAGAGGTGAGAAAAAAAAGACCCTTTTAAGTCATTTTCAACAATTTTTGATTCTTATATTTAACAAGATGTAATGGGAAAAGAAGACAAGAAAACAACAGTGATGTAAAATCTTCCACCAGTTGCTTTTGTTGCAAATGAACAAAAATCTATTTCATAATTTGGTTTTTGGCCACATATGGGCAGCAGTTTTTGTTTTTTTTTCAGTTTTCACTTCTTAAACCTGTGAGTAACAGTTCCCAACAGTCTTTAAAACATGTAGTATTCATAGGATGTTTCAGACCACATGGTTGTAATTAATTCCACTATTAATTTCCTTTCTATCTCCTCTGTTGACTTTATCAGTCTCTCAGGAAGAGATAATGTATTTTAAATACTGAACAGCTTTGTCTGTCTCCAATTTGGTGCTACGCATCTGGCATGGCTTGGTCAAAAAATAGCCGACAATTATGACACTGAAACAAATTCAAGTTCAAGAATAAAAGATACCATTGTGTAACACATCTCATAAGAATACAGCTGAGGGGAACAGCAAACTGATGACAATGCTCGTTGTTTTATACTCTATGTGCCACGTATTTTATATTGTCCTTCAAAGCAGAGATGATCAGAACAGTCATAAATTCAGTGGAAATTGGAGAATATTTAAGCAGATACTCGAGTATGTTTGCTGTAACATGTGACATTACTTCTGCTTAGGCGCTTTTAGGACCAATGTGGCTTGAATAACATGTGACAGTGAAGCTGCAGATTGTAACCAGGTGGATACCTTCACCCCCAGTCATGTAAGAGAACCTACAGTGGCCATGAAAAAGCAACAAAATATACAGAAGATGTGAAAAATAGGCAACATGGTGGCTTGTGTTGGAGACAACCTCTGTAAATATTAATGGCTCATTCTAAGGAAAAAAGTCATTTTTATTTAACTAGAGATGTTATACTAATTATATAGTAATATATGTATAAAAACAGAATCATATTATCAATATTAATCCATAAAGACCCAGCGCTACTTTTAAGTCAGTTTATATATAAGAAGAAATAATAATATGTACCTACTATGTAAAATACCTACAGACTAGTGGATGTTTGGGTCTGTATGGGTAAATATTATATACTTCGGACATTAAATTATATTTCATTATTATGCATTTTTCTCTATATGATGTAATCTTTTGTCTTTTTCATTTTTAATCTTTGACCTTTCTTTTTTAAGTAAAAGAAAAGGATTAACTGCCTTACATAAGACATAGTATGTTCAATTTGTGAGGTGGAAATGGACACAAGGTTACAGCTTTGGACTTCAGAAGGTCACTGTCATTTACACTAAAGCAAAAGCAAAAAAGCAACACTTTGGGAAAATGAATGAGCACTTCTTCCTGAGGCCTTACAGCTAACACCAGTGACGAATGGAGAAAAGAATGCGGCAGTGTTGTGCAACTGTTGGTTTTTAACCTGGACAAACAAAGATATAACAAAACTGCTTTTATACAGATCATTTATTTTATAAAGGTAATAAAAATGATAACGTTCACCATTTTATCTTATATGTCTATCGGTGTAGGTCTGTGTGTGAGCATGTAGAGTGCCGCTAAAACAGTAGGTGTTGAAGAAAATGTGGGAATCATAACTAAAAAGGGCATAAGGCCCCATTACTCTACTCCCCCACTGCCTTCCTGCCTCTCCTTGCTTTCCAGACTGTCTGTTTCTTATCGTCCCAACACCTTCCCATAGGAGCTGTGGGCTTATAGCAACAGAGAATGGGAGGGAGGGTGAGAAAGCAAGAAAGAAAGTAGATGGAAATGTGGATTAATGCACAGTTAAATCCCAGGGGGTCTCTTCTGTAGAGTCATACTTTTTCCAACAATCACTTTGTGCCCGTGGAAAATTCACATCATTATTCTAGGGTGCATACACTGGATCTGCACTTAATGGACAATTGTTTACCAGTGTGAGTGCAGAAAGATGGGAGCCAATTGTACACTGACCATGTGTTTTGTAACATTTTTCCTCTGGAGTCATTGTATTTCACAGTGAACTCACACAGGGAAAGCTGAGGTAAGCAGTTTCAAACGAGTCAGTCATTGTATAAACAATGTGTAAATTCAAGAAAGACATTTATTGTGATGTTTGTGTATGTCTCTCAAATGATATTGAATGATCATGACAAATGGCATTTTGAATTTCTTTACATAAAAACATGTAAATAAACTAAACTAATGCACTGACAATGTGGGAACATACTGTATGCAGAAATCCGCCGTAGTTGGCTGGCCTCTCTGAATTAGCCACATCCTGGCCACATTCTCATTCAGCAACATCCCTCCAGAGAAGAGTGACTGGTTCACAGTGGTCTATTATAACGTCATAAATTTCCCACAATTCCCAGAAGCACATTTATACTTAGTTTGTCAATTTCACTCCATTCTTCCAATTGTGTGAGCGTCACCAGGAGCTGAGGGGCTTGAGGCTAAATCTGATTTCAACACATCCTGAAAATGTACCGAACACACTGAAGCAGCAAAAAAACAAAGATTTCAAAATCTCTTTGATTAAAGATATGCGGAAAATATAATCCACCAGACACACATCACCCGGTAGCTTTTGTTTTTTTTTTTTTCCCTGCTTCTCTTTTGCAGAAGAAATTATTCAAGAGAACAAATCCAGTGATGCACAGATAAAATATTAGTTTAATGAAAGTCACGGGAAGCTTTAATTAAAATGCAATATCACTGTTATACAGTAACAGGAAAAAATATGAGATCATCAAAAGTCATCAGAAACAATGGTTATGCAATCAAGTCCTAACTCCTGTGTGTATCATGTGACCAAAAAAGACAGAAAACAAAACATGGAACGTCTAAAAGCACTGTTTTTATCAGTACAATGACATAGATATTGACGTAAAAACTGAAGTGATTTTGTTTTTTATCAAAAAAACATGGAAAATAGATAGATATCAGCTCTGAAATTAAACTATTATGAGATATTTTTTTGTTGTTATCATTATATTTGTCCAAATACATGTACCTTTAGTAAAATGAACAAGAAATTGAAGAAAACAAGGGTGGTTTAATTTTTTTTTTTCTGCAACTGTATGCACATGTCTAAATATACAACAAAAGATTAAACACATCAGCTGATGTTAATGCGCCGCTGAAAGGCAGAACAGAGTCATTAATCATTCAGAAGTCACCCTCTGCTCTATGATGTTCAGACCTCCTTTTTCAGAACACCCACATTTAATCGTTCTTGTGGGGTCGGGTCAGGATAGTTGACTGAATGTATGTATAAAATATGTGCGCTGTCTAGGCAGACATCACCAGTGAGCCAGGGGTTAGCGTGTAACTGCTTCTACTGTAATAGACGGAATTTAAAGTCATTACAGATTGTCAGTCTTCCAAAGTAAAGGTCTAAGATCAATCACAGCTCATTCATCCTTTTCTATGTGTCCCATTTCTGAGATCAATAGTCACCAGTAATGCCACCCAGCACAAAGTATACACTATACACTGTGCACACCTCCATCAATGTTCATGAATGATGTATGTGTGCATGTCCACACTTGCAGATGTGCAGTGGAAACATACATACCAGGGGCCCAGGGGTTATTAATAGGCCCCTGGGCCCCTCTAGTCTCCAGAGAAGAATGAGTACTGCTCCAATAAATAACAGGAACTTATGATGTTCTATTGAAACATTAAACTGAGTATCTTTTAATAATTTATTCATTCATTCATTCGTTTGTTTTGAGCAGAAGAAAAAAACTAAATACGTTTTACGCCTGCAAGGATCTATTATCATAGCAAATACATTAATAAATAAAGATGATCAAAACAAAATAGCAATTTCCATGAACATTAGCAATGACAAAAAAATTCAAAATGTACGTCTCAAAAAGGTGTGGGAGGAAGAAAATGTATTCAATCCCACCACCATCTCACATTTATACAACACAGCACATTACTTTTACTTCCTTAATGATATAATAACATCTGTTTAGAGTCCTAATAATGTAAATAGCTGAGTGTAGACAGAGAAAACTGATGTTTATTACACTTAATAAGTATCTAAATGATATGTATGACGTATATTTCAACAATTATCACAGACCAACAATAGAAATGGAAGAAACACATACTAACAAGGTAACTATTAAAATATGATACAACAGGAACACTTTAAAAGAAATTCTAAAGGGTTTCACACAAATACCCTGGATGCTCCACCTGTGTGTGTGTGTGTGTGTGTGTGTGTGTGTGTGTGTGTGTGTCTATGTGTGTTTGTAAAACTATATTGTGTGGGGACACGAGTATGAATACACAGTCTCGTCCTGGAGACACAAAAATTTATGGGGACAAAAAAATGTGTCCTCACAAAAACTTAGCACTGAAACGTGTCTAAAATGACTAGAACTATATCTGGTGTGAATTTCAGGGTATGGACCACATGTGATGGTTTTTGCAATGTGTGTGTGTATAACTAGTGATGTTCACAATTTTTTAAATATTTTTATTATATATCTATTTTTTTTTTGGTACTTGTGGGACCACAGGAAAAGTGGTGTCCCCTTATCGTATCTAAGAAACTCGTGATCCTCATTATGTTAGGTTTACAAGACTGTGTGTGTGTGTGTGTTTGTGTGTGTGTGTGTGTGTGTGTGTGTGTATAAAGTAGTGAGTGCATCTATTCAACATACAGCTTCACCAGGTCAAGCTAAGAACAACTTGGACTGTTCCGTTGTGTTCTTCATTGTTTGACCTCATGGTTCATTTTTTTCTGTATTAAATTTTGTTGCTGGAGAAAATGTTCTTTGTATTTTTATGTAATTTATGTTTGTACATTGCATTTCTACATTACATTTGCACATTACTTTTAAGTATTTGATTTTATTGTTTTATTTATAACTTTTATGTACTTATGTATTATTTTTTGTGTATTTTCTCTTACTTATTGTATTGTTCTTATGATTCTATGTGCAGCGCTTTGGGAACGTTCTTGTTGTTACAAATGAAGTCGATTGGATTGGATTCGTAAAAAAAACATTAAAATGGAAAAACAGAAAAATAAATACAAAGATAATCTAAAAATACACATTACAAAAGATTATAATAATTACAAACCAGTCTTTCAACAACCCATGTTAATTACCTTTTCATCCCATGATCATTCAAAGGTATCATGAGTCTTTTCATCTTTTCATTTATGTATATATTTTAGGGATGTCTGACTAAACAATTACAACGCTATGAATATGAAATAATACCAAGGGCATCCCAGCTATTACGCACTAAATATATGACTTGTTTTGCATATGTATTTTGCATTAAATAGCTTAATTTTCTATCATTTATTGGGTTTTAGAACAATAACCCAGTTGTTTATCTATGAGGAGATATTCATATATGAAGCAGACACGTTACATGTTAAATCCACATGGTGTCTGATGTTTTGCAGGGTTCATAATATTATTACCATAATTAAATCTGGCGTGTTTGGCTCATATGCAAAATATTTGTATCACTGTGAATATGAGACGACAGCGTGTGGGTTGAGTTTTTATGTTGCTGCTGACGGGGATATCTTAAGCTCACTCCGTCTGTCTACTCATTGGAAAGCTCCCTCATGCAGGCAACTCTCATCCCATGCCAGCAGTGATGTCATAAGTGGCCCCATTTCTCTGCCTCCTATTGGTCCATCCAGTGTGACATGGCTCTCCTGTTTGACGTACAGTTAACAAATTCGCATCACTGTAGTAAGTGGTCTGATTTCTCCCACACACTCGCTCTCGCTCACACCTTGCACCGCTGCCTCTTTACCCCGTCATTTGTTTCTGCCCTACTCCTCATCCCTCCTGCTGCAATAAAAGGAAACACCCAGTGAGCCATTTGCTGATTGGCTCAGACAAAACCAACCCAGTGATGCATATATACGTGTCAGAAACAGGAATACATCTCAATACAGCCAGACTTGAATATATTTGCACATGCCTGCATGCACCATTTTTGTTTGTATTACATTCATGAGCACAGGTGGTGACATAATCTGAATGTTTCGACTTCATTTTTATGTTCCAGCTTCGACCGAACACATTATATTAACTGTCTGGGAATGTATGTTTAGTGGTAAGCATTTGTCTATTTTGCTGAGATAATAATTTTTGCCTTAATGTCAGCACTAATCATTTGTATAAACTAATTCCATTAACATTATTTAATTAACCCATACAGACACAGTGTTATTTTTGTGGCACTTCTCAAATATTTTTTTCTCATTTTGGTGTTCTATCACCATTTATTATAATATTACCTTGTGTATTTTGCTTTTTTTTCAGTCAAAATCATACATTTTACCATATTTAATTGACTGAATATGTAGATATTCATAAAAACTCTGATTAAATTTGAGGCTTATTCTATCAGAAACAAAGAAAACTGAAGAAAAGGTGATTTTTTTTTTTTTCAGTAAAGTTATGATTAACTGAATGTAAAAATAAGTGTATCCATCCACTGTCATTGATCCAACTCCATGGGTTTTAGTGGTGAATCGATGTTGTAGAAGATGACGGTGTGTCCAGATTCACTATGGAGCCTCTGAACGCCCATGAGGAGATGACAAACTGCATTATTTACATGTTTTGAGAGGATTAGTGGATCAACCGATATTAAACATTTTACATCAGTAGATCTTTCGTCACCAGTGGCTGTTTGGGTCATTATGGGTTGATGTTTATATCTGAAATCAGCATGGACAGACAAGTTGTAACCATTATGTGTCCCAATATTTTTGTCCAAATAGTTTGTAAACATCAATATTTCCTTAAAGTTTAATGAGAGACTTTTCTTCCTGAGTGAGATGTGAAAAAAGTACATTATTAGTTGTGGTAGAAGTTTATTATTTACGGTCAGAGCCTGAAAAATAGGTTGAAACATTTAAAACTAGAAAAGCACTCAGAGAGCGCAAACCTCCGCCAAGCAGCACAGTTCCCCCACACATTGTGACTGGCACCCCGCAATATTACTCCCACGTTTGTTTGTTTTTTTAATCTATTTTATTAGATTCTTGACACTGGAAACATACCCAAAGAAATGTGAATTACATGCTGCTA
>JAPSES010000144.1:16449329-16472186 GCA_029822895.1 Maxillicosta whitleyi
GACAACCAAATATACACTGCATGACATTAAAAAAACAAAAGAGAAATGTGATTGGGTGCTTTTTGAATATGTATGAAGAAAAAATAATAAAAACTACCTGAACAATATACAACACATACATCTACTCAGAAAACAACAAAAGAATAATCATTGCTGGGAGTAAAGAAGGCCAAAAAAAAAAAAAAAAAATTGTTGTTGAATATTGAAAGAGAGGGAGAAATGTTTACCAGATAGTGGAGAAAATTTCATAACTTACCACAATATTTTTAAAGATTAGATTTTCCCCAGATGCTCATGATTCATTCACATCACCTGCTTAAACTTACATTTCATTATTTTATGTCATTTTTGAGTTCAAATAATGAATTAATAATGCTTCTGTCCAGACTTTTTCTTGATGATTTCTTGTGATGATTAATATACAGCTCTGGGTAAAAAAATTAAGAGACCACTGCGATTTCCTCTTAAATCAACATGTCTAAATGTATGGCAGTCGTTCTATTCCTCTGTGTGTTGAATTCCAACACAAACACACCTCATTCTACTTGATAAACAGCTGAGTCATGTCTTATTTAAGAAGAAGTATAAACACCAGTACTGTGGCCATCACTATGTTCTACACAAGGCAAAAACAGTGTATTAATACTGCAAAAGTAACTGTAATCCAAACATAACTATTGAAAACTACTGGTCTTCTGCTCTGACAATGTTCCCAAACTCTGAGGTCTGGTTCTATCAGTTCAATGCTCCTGGCCTCAGCAGGTTAATAAAGGTGTGGATGACAGACCACCAGATAATGATCCTGTCGTGTCCAGTCCAATCTGCAGATTTGAACCCACTTTGAAAACTTCTGGAGGAACATGACTGGTCACAAACCATCAAACATTACTGAGCTTCTTCTCATCCAACAGCAAAGGAAGAGCCAAGTTACAGCATTAGTTTTTTTAATGAACATGAACTGGTTTTCTTTGCATTATTTGATTCTGAAAACACTGCATCTGTTTATTGTTTTGACCATGTGTCATGTTCTGCAAATACATGCTTTAAATAACAATGTTTTTATTTGGAATTTTGGAGAAATGGTGTCCATAGTTTAGAGAATAAAACAAAAAAATTCATTCTACTCAAACACATACATACCTATAAATGGTAAAACCGGATAAAGTGATCATTTTTGCAGTGGGGACATTACATTTAAAGATGAAATGAAGTTGACCAAACAAACATGACACTGTGTTTTGTTTATACTGTCTACAAGTATCACTTTCAGGATCACTACTTTCTTTTTTTCTTTTTTTTTTTTTTTTTTAATTATAACCCAAATCCTTCTTATTTGGGTTATTAGTATTTTTTTTAAATCTCCTTACATTTACAATATTTCCATATTTAAGTTACTATTAAACTGCAAAAAGGTTTGGGGCAAAGCATTTATGTACATTCTTCATTCAGCAGGAAAGAGTCCGGCGAAGTAATCCATGTTGTTATACAATGATAAAATCGCTATTAATAACAAACTCTAGAGCAAATGTTATGGCTGTCTGATACATTCACTTATGCCTGGTTTAAGTAAACAGTTAATGGCATTAACACCTAATCATGTACTTTTTACTACGTCCTTACTTCTCCTAACAACTGGTTATTTCTTTTTCCATACAATAAAATGTAGAACTATGCATTTTCAGGTGTTACCCCTGCAAAACCCTTTAGAGCCACAAAATGGAAACTGATGTCTATTACTTCTAAAAGGAGGCATTGTTTAGTCCAGACCAAAAGTCCAACAGGACCACGGCTGCACTTAATGGACCATGTGGCCTATTTACAAGGAGAGAAAAGCATCTTTCTTATGTAGGAATTCCTGCTTTTTTATTTTTTTTTTCTTCCGTTTCTTTTTCTCTACAGTTGTGTGAAACGGCGCTCTCCCATGGCTACCTGCCCGCAGTTTTCAACCGCCGCAGCCACAACAACACCCCACTCACAACCCTGAAGCTGCAGCAGTTCGGTGACCCTTCAGATCTTAGGGAGGCCGTGCGCTACATCCGCTACCGACAACCTGCAGGAAGGCTGTACGCAGTGAGTGAGAGCACGGGATCGGGCCTTCTGCTGTCCTACCTGGGAGAGTGTGGATCATCCAGCTATGTGACAGCGGCGGTCTGCCTTTCGCCGGTGTTCCGCTGCCAGAGCTGGTTTGAGAACGGACTGTTCTGGCCGCTGCAGTGGGCTTTAGTGCTCTACCAGAAGATATGCCTCAGCAGGTATGGAGGGATTGGACGGCAGAGGGAGGGAAACATGCTGACTGGAAACATTTAGGTATTGAGATGAAAGGGCAAATAGTAAGTGTCAACAAACTATCTGAGATACGGGAACACAATATGACAGGTCGGGCAACATGAACGGGAGTCTGAATGCTGCTAGAATCACACAAGGAAAACTCAGTAATAAATACATCATAGTGACGTCTTCATTTTCTCTCTTGAATTAGATGTCTGCTTGTTGGCTCACTTTCTACTCTGGAGGTCATAAAAAACAGAAGTCTGCACACTATTTCAAAGCCGATCAAAAATGTCTACCTGAAAGAGCATTTAATTACCTACGTGGATGCTGAGCTTGTGCAGACATTTTCTTTGCTGTGATCTCTTGCGACATTTCCTTTACATGTGGATCTTTTTTCATGAAATGTGCTCACCTTTAGTTCCCCTTTTGCTGTTACTGGAGGCTCTTGACATAATGATTATACTGTTGCAAGAATTGAGCAAGTAACTTGGAGAATACACTGCTTTTACTGCCTATTTACGTGATGGATAAGTCACCATAGATTATTATACAAATCTAATAAACACGTCTTTCTGTGTTATATTTTCTTCTGAAGGATGTGTAACACTGCAGCCACTTTACAAAAATACAGGGCACTCTCAGTTAAAAGAGGATCGAAAGACATGTAAATACAAGATCTCAACAGCCGTTTATTGGAAGAGGACAAATGATTAAGGAGCATTGAAGTTACTGTAGCAACCGATGATGTTTTCCTTGTCAGATTATTGATTTTTAAGAGATTCCGTGACCCCGCCAAAGTATTTCAAATCAGTGTGGACAGGATGTATGAGAGCTTAATTGATTTACCGGTTTTTCAGCCCTTATGTGTTTACACCTGTGTTTGTGTGTTCTATTTTGCTGGTGTGTGTGTGTGTGTGTGTGTGTGTGTGTGTGTGTGTTAGGTACAGGACAGTGCTGGGAGAGACCATAAGGACGGAAACCTTGTTTTCCAGCTGTTCCCTGCGAGGCATGGAGGAGGGACTGTTTTGTCAGCCTGGAGACTCTGCTCCAGCAACAGGATCCAGCAGTAGTTGTAATAGTTCAGGTGTTTGGGACGCTTACTGGGAACGCAATGAACCATTAAGAGACGTGGACGAAGTAGCTATTCCTGTTCTGAGCGTGTGCGCACGGGATGACCCTGTCCGTGGTGACACCCAGTCCACTATACCCTTAGAACTCTTTGAGACCAACCCACATTTTTTTCTCCTCTTAACTGACCACGGAGGTCATTGTGGCTTCTCCACCCAGTGTGAGGGGAGCGCCGCCGGTGCATATGGTGCAGCTGGTTCTGTGGCAGTTCCCTGTAGCGGGATGGAGAACCCTGGGACCAACTGGAGCCACAAAACTCTGCTGGAATTTTTCAGAGCAACCACAGACTTCTTCGCTGCAGAGGAAAGAGCAAAGCAACTTGCTGCACGGAGGCGGGGGGTGGGGGTCGGTGCAGGAGGGAGGTCTTTCCGTCATCGCAGTATCAGTACATGTAAACGAGTGCCAGCGTGTTCCCATAATATCCATGCCATTTACAACTGGCAGAGGTCCTATACACGGTGAGCGAGGCTAATGGACTACGATCATGTCTAATATGGTTTCAATTTGGACAGGAAGGACTCAGGTTGTTGTTTGCCTTACAGTAAAACGCAGCTTCAAGGGTTATGATAACCAAAAGTTGAGAAGTGCACACGCCATTAAGTGCTGAGCTCATGGAGTACTTTTGTCAAGGACTTATTCTCACCGATGTGATGTTTCCATAACAGGACACAAAAACGTCGACAGGCCACAAATTTGCATGCAGTTGTTATGTTTAACTGCTAAACACTGCTGACACTAAAGTCTTAAAATGGTCGGTGTCTATGTTTTTTTCTACATTGATACAAGTCTCTTCACTGCCAGCTACTTAAACTAGTTCTGTCGAAGCTGTATCATCGATCCATCTATTCGTCTGCCTTGCAGTTTGCTTCATTTGCAACCAACAGCTGTAACGTGCAAGTTATTTAAGACCCTGACACTTACTGCAGAATCTCAATGTTTGGTTTTCTGTTAGTTAAGGGTAGTGATGGAGGAAAAGGATGAGTGTTTTGTGCCTAGAGTAGAAAAAGAAAAAAAAAAATCCACTGAAAATGTTAAATTAATATAAATGTCATATGAGTTTTATCTTCTTCTACAAGAGGTTATTGTATATAATATTAAATGTTCTCTTCTTTATTTGGGCTGTGTCCTTTAGTGCTTTTGGGATTGCCACCGTTCAGATTGCAGAGGAAAGTCTGTGTCATGAGATTATGATATTTTAATGAGCTGGGTTGCTGAAAGCAGTTTTTCCCGTCTCATTATTCAAACTCTGTCCTCAAAGAAGTGCAGACATTGAAGCTGGGAATGTATAAAGCATTCCTAGAGTCCCAGGAAAGTTAATTTAGGTTCATTCTTGGCATATTAGACACATAAAACACAACTTTCAACGGCTCAGAAAAGATACTCTTATAAAGGCAACTCATCCATTTTAACAAGGGAAAAGCCATTGGGATCATTGAAAAGTTGAAGTTTAGACTCAACACTGTCTGGGACTGTTTTCTGAAGTTGTGCTCTGTTTTATAAACAATTTATAGACATGTTAACTGTGCTGTATTATGTGATGGAATTAAATAAATGTCTAACAAAGTGGCCATACTGACTTTGTTGGAATATTTCTTTTGTGATGATGCCCTGCTAAGGTAAGTTCAGTACACTGTGGCCCGATCCCAGTTCACCCTTTAGCCCTTACCCCTATGAGAAGAGACAACTCTTTGAGACCTGTTATGTCATTGATGCCGCTATAAACAGATGCAACTTTGTTTCAGAAATAATTCACAGCTGTAACCATTTCTATTGCACAGGCTTTGGGCATCTTTTTACAGCTGTTAACTGCACAGAAATGAGGTTTGTAACACTGAAACAGTATTAAATGGACAATCAAATTAAGTTATTTATGAAGAAAATATGTACATTTGTGTGTTTCTTTCATCACATCATTGCACTTTTTTTTTTGCTTTGTTTACCTCCATCTAGCCGCTGATTTAAACAGAAGTATGGGAGATTTCTCATACTCCTCCGTTTGTGACGTGGTCCTGAAAAATCTGTTTCAATGGCCAAACAACCCACCCTGTTAGGCCTTCCTCTCTGAATCATTGAAAATTGGGACATCCCTACCCCTTCACGTGACTGTACAAAATTAAGGGATAGGGCTAAGGGATTCAGCCTATGACATTTTATTATTTATCCCATTATGCTTTGAAAAGATAATATAAAGGTTCATCACAATAAGGTTGTGATTTGTTGTCTTGTCAAAGCCCTGCTGAATCAATGTTCACATGCTCATCCTTTTATAGCACAATCCCCACAGCCATTCCATGCTCAGTGTGTGTGTGTGTCTGTGTGTCTGTGTGTCTGTGTGTGTGTGTGATGATCAGTGCAGTGTTTGTCCACCCACTGAGGCTTATCCACTCAGACAGCTGGAACACAGCAGTGTACACAGACACATTGTCAACACGTCTTTGCACAAGCGTGCACACACACTCAGACACAAATTGAAACTCATAAACATATGCAGATATGCAAACAAACTGTCTTATATACTACATAGGGTACTGTCATTCATACTTGTTTGCAGTCACATGTAAAATACAAGAAAGATTTCCTCTAAGAAATACACACAGATGACAACCCTATGAATTACAATGGGATTAATTTGACTTGTGAAGCAGATATTTAATTTGCTATAGATCAGGTGTAGCTAACGGCTCTTTGGATGTGAGGTCACAACTAATGCATAAAGATCCAATTGTGTCAAAGCTGAAGGATCTCTCACACATCCATAACATTTATGCAGAGAGTATGGAATTATTCCTTACAGATGCTTATGTATATGATGTCATATAGATTCAATACCACATTTATACATGACAAAGATCAGTATGACACAAACAAACGTGACTACATATTTTTTTACTGGTGTGTAATAAAAGTTTGTATCAGAAGAAACAAGGATGACTATGGATAGTTTATTTGTCAAACAAGCATTTTACAATTTGTCCTTTTAATTTGTTTATCAATTCCAATTGGACTTTTCTCTTAATTTCCTACTGGACAAATACACTTTATTCCAATATGTTGTGAATTCACTAAAATAAATGGGTAATAAATTAAGAAATATGCCAAAACTGCACATGTATGGAAACATAATGTAAAGTGTATTACAGCTTGTAAGAAAAATGAATGAACATTGAGTGAAATACAATATTTTTTGCATTATTACACTCCAAACTGAGGCCAGGAACACTTATCCAATATGGTGGATTTACAGATTTAGTTATGAAAATGTGCTTTTAGTAATGGATCATCTCCCAGATCTGCAACAAATCATGTTAATAAGTATTGCTATGCATGATAAAATCTGGACTGTATAAAATGTTCTAGTTCAAATGTGTTTTTAAGTTAGAGGCACAGAAGTGGAAGTGTCTAAGCCTTAAAATGTTGCACAGATACTGATTTTCTAAACTGATTGGAATCATGAGAGTATCAGCAGATGGACTGATATGAAATATTCAGTCTGATGGATACTAACATATACACATAATGTTCAGAAAGTGGATGATGGGTGGGTGCAGTACAAAACCTGTCCACTGTTGTTGTCATTAACAATATAATTTATGTCTAACACTAGATGCTGGTTACTGCAATAAATGCCTGCTTTCATTGGCCAGTTAAGCCATTAAGTTGAATTGCCCTTTTCCACTTTGCTCATTCAGTTCTGACCGATAGTCTGCCTCAGTGATCAGAGAGTGATTTAATTTAACTGATTGATATTTAATTAACTGAGAATCTGACAATGCCCAAAGATTAAACTGGATTATAGATTCACCAAAATGAGGCACATGTGCCGTTAGGCATTTACTAATGTAAGGTAACAAGAAGGTGGATGCTGCATTTTAATATTCGTCACATGTCAGTGGCAAAAATGGACAAATACTGTACAGTTGTCACTTTGATGAAGGCATGTGTACTTTATAAATGCTGTATGAAATGCATATTTTCATATGTTGTGCACAATTAAACAATTTTTGGATTTGGGGTTTGCTTTAATAAAATATCTATTTGATCAAATATGACTGCACACAAGTGTGTATAAAACATTTGCATCTGTTTGTATTGTACATAGTCGCTGCTTGCATATGGGCAGCAAAGAAGGATATTAAAGACCAATATTTTCCAACATGTCAGGAAAAAAACACAAGCACTACACCTTAAACCTCCAAATAAATAAAACATAAATAAATAAATTATATATGTCTGTGTGTGTATGTATAATATAAATACCCAAACCCCCAAAATAATATTAATATTTGTTCCCCCTGAAAAAAAGGTTTTGTCATTACATGAGTTTGTTTCATTGTCACCTGTTTTGTTTGTCTACTTCTATAAATAATGTGTCTTTATGGACATTAATCAAACAGCAGTAAAATGAGTATCAGAAAAAAATATTTGCAGAATTGGGAGGTTCATAAATCCCCGTCTTTTTTCTGTCAGTGTTATAAATGACTTGACATAGCTTTCAGATCACACACTAATGCTGATGCCAAACAGTTTCACAGGTTCAAGTACTGAAACCAATGCTTTTATTTGGAAGTAGAGGTTAAAAATACAAATGCAGATATTTTTAATCTGCATCTATCTTGGCTATATTAAAGGACATTTAGTACAAACACTACATTTTCATCTATGAATATATATGATACAAGGTATATCTACAAGTAAGAGTCACAGAAATTATAATAAAAGTACAGTAAATAAAAAAAACCCTGTCAAATTATCCTTTCATGGCTCCTTACAAACATATTTTCTATTCCTACAATATTTCTACTCAGTATATCAGCCTTTTATTTGCCCGTTTCACAGAAAAAAAGCAGAAGTGCCTGAGCTTTTGTGCAGCCTCTTTAAAGATATCTTTGCTAAAGGCATTACATTATCAGTCTCCCACGAGCCAAGACAACGAAATGTGAAGCGAACTTAGCAACCAGCTGGCCAACAAAAATATAAAGCAGATGTTTAGATTTAGGTCATTGACACTCTAATTGTACTCAGTTTGGAAGGTAATCACCAAGTAAAGAAAAAGAGTGTTTTGGTGTTTCTTTGCTGCCTTTACTTTCCTCAAAAAGTTACACTCAACAAGGTTTACGTTTGTAGTTGCTGTTGTTTATCTCTGTGTAAAACTTAAATAAAACACCATAGATTGTGTTTTTGTCACACATGAAGCTCAGGCATTTGTGTTTTAGATTCTATTTGAGTCCCTTTTGTGTCTGGTGAATCTCAGTCTCCAAAGGATGCCTGTCAGGAGGTAATAAAGTTTAACGTACCATGCTGTTCTCTTTAACATTCTGGCCTTTTGCCCTGACGTTTAGCACAAAACCTTTGCTTATTTGATCAAAGAGGAACTCTGCTCTGTGCAGGGATGGGTGATTTACCGAGACCAGTTACAATGCATTTTTGTTGCTGACAACAAATCATTCGTTTTATCCTTTAGTATTTGCAGAGTTGTAAAATATTTAAAATAAGCTTAAAGTACTTCTTCAGCACACTCTACAGTAACTCTATGTGTTTTGAAGTTTGGAGATGTTTAACATAACATACTTAGGCCAGCAGCACCATCCTGTGGATACTGAGGGGAAGAGAATGAATACTGGTTATAACAGCAATTATAAGAGTAGAACAGAACACGATTCAGTTGTGTCGTGTGTAGATGTTTGCATTAATTCAAAACTTTGCTGTTTTTTCTTTATAAATTTGAAGCTGTACCATGAAACTGACCGAGAAAAATTAAACATACTGGTATAGTGATATGATTGCAAGAAAAATATGAAGCATGCCTCTGTTATGATACCGTATGATAACAAATATTTACTCAGGCAAAGAGTGGAGCAGAAAATACTGGCAACTTCTGAGTTTGTCTTGGAAGTAGACCAAGGTAAATGAATATTTAGGGCACATAACCACCACAGTGTTTGGATCCCATCATTATTCAGTGAAGCTTTACATCCACAACCCTATACATAGGTCTGCCTGTTTCCCTGTGACCTGGTTTCACAATGATGCCTTTATCAAGATCACTCGACCTACTTGCTCATCCAAATTATCTTAGGATGTCATCTGACGTCGCCATGGAGACGTCTGTCTCCTCCTCCTGCGGCAGCGTCCAGCAGATGGCAGCATCAGCAAGGGTTCGTCCTGGTTCTGTGTTCAGCCTGTTCCATGCTTTTTCCAAGGGTTGACTCTGACAGACATAATGACGCAGCTATCTCTGCTTTTGGCTTGGAAACTGTCTTTATATTTAGCACCTTGTTTAAAACTAGAGCTCAGCAGATATCCATTTAACTGTCAGTCTAAATAGATATCTGCCAAGTCACACAAATGAGCGTACATGTTCATAAACCCTGTACGGATGAATAGGGGGAACTGTAACGTGTGTAGTGTTTTGAAGTTATATATAAAAGCTTGTAAGATTTTTTTTTTTCACTGCATATTCATCAGTGTGTCTTGATTGTACCATTTCTGAGGAAACAAGGGGTCATTTTCTCTCTGCATTCATAAAATGTGTTACAAAGGTTATTCATGTCACATGACTCCCAGTGAAGCAATGTGAACAAAATGTGCTGTTCATGGTGTATCATTAGTTACGACAACTGCATACACTCATACAGCCACATAATCAAATTGACATTCTTACCTAAAACTGATAAAGGGCTGATAAAGAAATGAATGATAACTGACCGTAGCACTCACTACAGCCATTTCCTTTTTTTTTTTTTTTTTGGCTCTTTTTTTTTCTTTTTTCTTTTATTATAGTTGGCTGATAATTTAAATTAGCCTATAACTAATTTATCATTAATTATTTGCATTAATCAATTGCGCTTTTATGCTGTGGAATATTGTGTAAGTAGACTCCTTAGATTTCCCAGATTATGTGTTTGAACTTTGCTATTGTTTACTAAACTGTTTTTATATAAGATTCAAATTCAATGCAGTTTTTACCTGTTAAAATCTTACACTGAACATTGTTTGTGCAGGTAATCATCTTAATAACAGACATGTTTATCGTCTCATTATAAAAGACAATATAAAAATCGCTCACTATGTGTTGTTGCTTGTCCACAAATCAGTAGATAATTAATGATCTGGTCATTGTCCATGAGCCATGTGATGTAAGTGTATAAAGAACAGATAATCTACAGAATCTGAGTGGACAGAATGAGAGTCACTTATGTCACTATAAATGTCTTGTTTACATGCTTTTCAACAATGATCACTATTGTTAATAAAATAGTTAACAAATTGTGCATTAATTAGACTATTTAAGATAACATACTGTACCGTTTAATGTTAAACCTTTGTATAAATGTGCTACCACTAGATTACTCACTATTCTTGCTGATGTTTATTGACACTTGTTATTCACAGCATGTAAGTAAATAAGGCTAAAAAGCAAGTGTTTTCACATTTTAGTTCAGACAGAGATTAAGTTTATTTATACTTACTAGAGAGTATTAAAAATGCACATGGCATATATTCTTCAAAATCCTGAACCTTCGCAGTATTTATACTCTGTGATGTCAGCTTTGTTGGTCATGTGGCTTGGTGGGTGTGGTGCTGTATTTTTCCAAAGTGAGACTCCACTTTTCTAGCCAGAGGAACTTTACATATCCCACAAATTTAATTTGACTGGTACAAAAGAGTTTATGCTTTTTATTATTTGACTTTCATTAACGACATTCTTTGGGGTTTATTTTCATGCAAGTTTGCATTTATTTTTCTTCCCCCTGGGTAAAGCCTCTGTCTGCATTGTAAGAGGCAGAAATTAATATGCTCAATGACATTTTCTGTTAACAGTGATACCGATCCTAACCCAGATATCTAAAAAGAGATCCCTTTTGTGGTGCATTTTAACAACATATAGAAGATGTGCAGCACTTAAACACACCTTTTAAGGATTTTTGAAAATGCCAGGCATGAAACTGAAAACAGTTTTCAGCAAGCCTGACACTCCCCACACAGTTTTCCTGACATTTATGGAAATTGTGACGTACAAGTATCTTAGACTCAGGCTGCAAGTATTTGTGGCTAGCCTACAGCAAATTCCTCTACTGTCACATTACATGGGTTATACAGGGTGTGGCCATTCTCTGCAAAATGTAGTGTAGCCTATCCACTTGCTAATGTGGGCTCTTATTGTTTTTTGTCCTGGAAGGGACAAGAGAAGCAGATACAAAAGAGAGAAATGAGGGTGAGAAAGAGGACAAAGACATTTACAAGGCATATTACTCCACATATAACTATGCTAATAAATGTGTTTGTGCATCTGGATCTGCACATGTTACATGTATGTGCATGTCTTTTTCTCTGTATGATTTGAGGTTGCTGGTAGGTAACCACCTCACCTTCAGGCTAAATTGGAGTCAACTAACAGTGGAAGATCTAATGCATCGTGACAGTTTGCCTGGTCTGTCCAACTGTGCATAGGACTAACAGCTCTGGCTGCTAAAACCAAAGCATCTCTATGAGACTCCAAAACAAGAGGTACCTGGGTAAGCAAAATGCTTTTTGTCCAGGTTTTCTGTATTTAAAACAAATAAAACAGTAGTTGTTGAAAGTCATTTGGTAAAAGAATGAATAGTCTTGTATTACCCACATGAACCAATAAATCTAAAATACAACAGAACAGAGGACTGAAGGAAGTCAAACAAAAAAGAAAAGCAAAAGTCCTTCAATCAGCAGCTGCAGGTGAATCACAGTTTAAAGAACTATGCTTTATGATCTCCCATTTTTCTCACTATTCTAGAGGTGTAAGGTGGTGGAGATCAGAGCTTCAGGATGTGAGGCCTATACTGTAGCAGGCGGTCAACAAGGGCACAGGGATCATGTTTTTACTCCTACTGTCACACAGTCACGCTGTACAGTCTGCGTTACTTTACTGACTTTTAATTTCTCTGTATCTCATTTTGTCCTTAGTGGATGCAGACTGACAGAAAAACATCAAAGTGCAGCACCAAGGGCAGGGTCTTTGTCCCCGGCAGCCAGTGTCTTCTTGTTCCACTGTGTTTTACAGTACAGGCTTACATAAGCAAACAGCTCAAGAGCAGCTGGACTCGAATGAACATTTTCTTGTCATGCATGTAAGCACACATATATGTAGGCAACTGAACTACAGCTGATCTGAGTCTGAGATGCAACATTTTCATTCTCTGAAATGTATTTTTCCAGGCTAATTCTGAAATATCACTGCGTGTGATATGGCATCACCAGAGGATGTTTTCTTGCCCTTGGTGCCCGTCTGGACTGGGCGGATCTGACAAGGGCCCCAGATGGGGACTAAAGGGAGGTGGGGAGGAGAGACAGAGACAGAAACACAGACAAGGACATAGACAGGGACAGAGACAAAGACAGAAGAGACAGGGACAGAGATAGAGAGAGGACAATGTAAGAGATGATGAAAATAAAAATGGACAGAGTGAGAAGGGAAAGCAGTTTGGATAATACAAAAGACAGGCAAATATTTAGTCCAAATTGGAGATAACAAAAAGAATAAGAGGAATTGGACAGAGACAAAGTGAGAACCTACAGCCTAGAGAAAAACAGGAGAGATGACAGAAGTGTGTGTTAGCTGCAGCATTTGTATGTGTATGCACGTGCAAAGCAAGCATCCGTGGAAAAATACCAGCCTTCTTTCTCACGTCCTTCACTGATGTCTGTCATCACAGTCCATTTGGCTGTCCTGCTGGACACTCACCCAACACCCTGGTGATGAGACCCTGTCTGCTAAACCCAGTTTCATTCCTCTCATTCCTTTTCTCCTTCTTTGAGTGTTAGACAGATACACAGCCTCAAGATGTCGCTGTTCTTCATTTGGCTTCAGTCGCAGCTTAAATACACATGAACTACTGTGAAACCTATAATATACTTCATTTAAAGATGTTTGAGTGCTTTAAACTTATCAATATCAATGTCCTCAAACCAGAGACAGTTTGATCAGGGATTTGACATTGGACTTCTGTTAAGTTCAAAGTAAATAAACGTCACAAAATTTCATAGGGTTTAAAGATAGAACCATGAAATTGTTTTTGATTGTCTCTGATCAGACAAGATGTGGAAAATATTTGATTAAATTCAAATATTAAATTTGAGAGATACTGTCCATTCTTTCCATTTGAATGAGAGAGGGGGAAAAAAACACAGACTGACGTTAGAGTTTACACAAAACAGGAAAAAAAAGATGGTTCTGTGGTCTGATTGGTACCTCGTGTTTCTAGTGAATAATTGGCTATTTATAGAAGCAGGAAGCGAGCTTCTGATGAGTCACTGCTACTTCCTTAAAGAACTGCGTATCTGCAGGCCCAGTGCAATTCACAATCATCTAATTACCGGCATACAGTATCTAAGCAGACGATGGAAGGACAAAGTAAGTACACGACTTATCGAAAAGAAAATTTGGCTTAGGCAACATCTTTCTGTGTTAACTTATGCAGGACCAATCAACCAAGTTTTTCCGTAGGGATGAGTCACGATGACATAAGAATATGATCTGAACAGGTTGTTTAGTTACATTCTGCTACCGATAAACAAGAATAGAGCAAAAGGAATGTCGTAGAGACAACTCGTCATTCAGATGCTGATGGTAAACTGATCAATTTGGGAGAAATGTTCACAATAATTACTTGTGTAAATGGAGTTTTTGCAAAACTAATACTTAAATGGACACCTGTGGAGAAATAATCAGCTTACTGTAATGCAAAGTCAGACAGGTTAATGTGGCAAGGAACCAGGATGGTGTTCACATCACTCAAGCTTGTCTTAATTCTTTGCATTCAGAACATCAAAGCTTTGCACACACAATGTGGCTTTCAACCTGCTCCACAAACCCTACTGTATCTGTGTTTGTGCATCCCTTTAGTTTTTGTGTATTGTGTGGGTGTAAATCTGTTTACAGTCACATTGTGGAGGTGTAAAACATTTCACCACAATGTAAATCATTATATTTGAAGAATAAGAGTTCAAGGTTATGGTCAAGGTAAGATTTAGATTTTGAAATGTTATGTCTGAGGTTAGTATTCAGGTTATTCGCCTCAAAATGAATGTAAATTACTACTATTTGAATACACGTAAATAAATAAAACTGTGTGTGTGCGTGCGTGCGTGCGTGCGAGTGTGTGTGTGTGTGTGTGTGTGTGTGTGTGTGCATATACACACACGCATACAGTTTGGCCTACCCTGTCTGCTGAAGGAACAACAAGGTCATGTTGTGAATGGAAACAGTTAGTCACCACTGTTAGTTAACGTGCCAACATCTTAACATAAAGAGCAGGCAGATAACATTTAAAATTCATTACAATTCATTATGCTGTAACAACAACTTAACAAGTTAAGTTACTGTAACAAAAAAAAAAAAAAAAAACAGAAAATCCTAGCACAACTTTGACCCACTGAATCTGTCTGGAACATTTTCCTTGACTTTCTCTGAACACTTATGTCATTTTCCCAAATAAAAACTACTGCTCAGCCACCAGCAGTTCCCTGGTGTGTGTCTGAAGTTCTGTCTGGGTGCATGTCTGAACATGTCACATAAGGGTCTGACCCACCCAAGTCTGGATGCGACTGCTTACATGAAGGGTGTGAAGGGGTAGAGAGGGGTTTGGGCTAATGGAGGACTTGGTGGGAAGAGGAGACTGGAGGGCTGGAAGGGAGGGAGGGATCTCAAGAGGAAGGGAAAATGTGGGTCAACACAGTCAAAGCCCTGTCACATGTTCCAGTCAGCTGGAATCTCGCCTCCAGTCCAAACCAGAATGTTATGTAAGAGGTTATTGATCCATGAGAGTGCATGTCAGAAAATGGAGTGCCAGTCGGGGGCCGAGGCAGCTTGCCGGTCTTGCCTGCTGCAGTACTGTCACATGGCGTCACAGCGTGGAAAGCAGACATGTCAGAAAATGCTGGAGGTGCTAACTGACTGGCACAAACTGATTCAATGAGGATGAGATTTTCAGTTACAATGAAACAAGAGAGTTAGATGGTATTAATATTTAACCTGCTGGAGTGGAAAGGCAAGCCCCGACACTTTGATACTGTGAAAAAGGAAAGTGCCTGAGAGTGGCCTGTCAGCTGTAATAACTACCACTTGTCACTAACACGTCTTCTCTCAAACTATCGGTTGATGTCATCACTCTCTGCAGCCACAGTCCTGCCAGTCTGTCGGCATCAATTAGCTTCAACAGCTTTCCTCCTCCTGTTTTCTTTTTTTTCTTCACTTAAGAGCAAGGTGCGTTTCAGATTCTATCATCATTAGTCGTTCCAAGCATCAGACAAATAACGGTGTTTGGAAAGAATGGAGGCTGGATCAGACTGTCTGAGGATAATGTGTTCCTTTTCCACCACCAAGGCTAATCATATCAGTAAGTAGGCCTTGGCCCTCTATGAAGCAACCAAGATAGACCTTGTGGAAATGCTGTTCTCTGGGAGTTTGGGCACGACTGCACATTGCCATGGCCTCCTCATTCATGTGCAAAGGGATCAGAGTTCTGTACTGCTGAGGATACAGGCAATGAGTACAGAACAGTGAAACAACAGCCAGATTTACCTTTAAACCCTGAAAATCTGCTTCAATATTTTACTGTTAATACATCAAAACCTAAAGAAAGAGCTGGGTTTGGATTATCTATATCTAGAAACAGATAATTCATTTTTCTGGTTTGAGCTAGAAAGTAGAAAGTAGGGGAGTTCATAAAGGAGGTCAGAGTTCAAGGGAGAGGATTTTCTGGAACAAATAAACGTGGAGCAGTGACAAAGAGCAAGGGCAGTGGTTACAGTTCACTGACTGCAGAAGAGTACAATGAGCACAGAAAGAAGACCACGAGGAGGAAGGCACTTTGGACCAATGTCTAATCTGTTTGGAGCACAAGAATAATTTTATCTGAGTTTGTCAAGACTATTACACAAACCGACCATGCATTCACCTCGTAGCACAAATAGAAAAGAAACAGCAGTATGTAAGTGATATTGATTTCAGCATTTACAGCCCCAGTAGCATTTCTAAAACTATTCAAACTAGTGAGTGTTTTTTTTTTTTAGAACAACACTACCTCAGCTTTACTGTCAAAGCCGTGAACTCTAAAACAGGAAACACTTTCATTAGTCATCAATGATAGCATAACATGCCATTGGTTTTATTGAATTTGTGACACAGGCTATTACGTGATATCATGATCAATGCACTTTGGTGTTAGGTCAGGCTGTCAAATGTCTCCAATGTGAAAAGATTAAGTAAAAATACTAATTTCAAATGAGTTATCATTTAATAGCGATGAAGATTCCTTTCATAGATTTATCTGTGCGTAATTTAACTAATCTAACTACGTGCTTTGTAGACTCAGATTTAATCCACATGCATTTCTCATTATACTATTGATTTTAGTATGAAATTACAGCAAACACTTACTCTTAAATATTCTATTGCTTCCATAATAATGATTATATAATACAATAATACAATAAAAACCTACAGTTGAATATAATCTGTCACATAATGAGCAAGTACATCTATTTTGGCTGTTATTATAATTCCATCCTTTTTCTCATGTAACCTCTACTAGGGTTGTTTATTGTGGTATTAAAGGCCAACCTGTATGTTAACCATTTAATAAATTAAATTGCATCGTTTCATGACCTGTCCCTTTAAGAGGCCCCTTCTCCTCTTGCAGTGGAGTGGTAGTTGAGATGTTGGCGATGGCTGCAGTTGCTGAATTACTAGCTCCAGTATATATAGCCCTGTCTTATCACAGAGGTATACTGTGCCATGCTGACTGTTGCAGGCCTAACCGGAACAATACCCATGAGGACACTTCTCTCAAACCCTAATGGAAGTTTCCAACATAGCTCAAACACCTGACTTTTCTTTCATCTGGCAACGTAAAGAGGAAGAAGCAACCGTACCTGACAAGTTCAAAGTATAGGTCATTCATCTGAAAAAGTGTTGAAATAACAAGGTCACTATCAGCTGTACAGAAAGGTCCGCAGTTGAATGGAAATGGGAAGATGAAATAGATTTTTATTGTGAGAAATGAAGACCATCTTTAGAGCGATCATCTCCAGAGAGAGGCTGAAAATATAAATCAGGTCAAAACTAAATTAACAACTTTCATGACATACAGTCCATTTATCATTACAGCAAGAGGATCGACATTAGCTAAAAAGACAATATCTGTGTAAATAAATGCTCTATATATAAACATCATGCTGTTCCTGCAGAATAAAAAGCATTAAAAGCAGAAGAGTTCAGTAGTGTTAAATGTCACCAAAGGTAATGTAGTGTAACTTGACAACAGACATTATGTTCTTAGACAGTGACTATTGGATATAAAAAGAAATGTGTTGCTCTACAATTGGACCCTGCACAGCCTTTACTGACAATGCTGCAGAACAACATGGGCCTCATACTTTCATGATTTGCACAAGAGGGAGGGAGTGAACACTTGGCCTGATTTTTAAAGTACATTTTTCAGCTTCCTTCAGAGGGCTGCAATCCAATACACTGGCCCTTTAAAACGCTGCAAAGTGTCATCTCACACGCACCCAACTTTGCTGAGTCATTGGGTTCAGGCTGCTTTTGTAACCTCCACCCAGCAGGGCTTCTCATTGGCTTCAGTCTCCACACTGCACTCCACACGGTTGGCTGCCAGCACTACTAATCAGTTTCTTTTTTGCCTGAGGCATTTCTTAAAGTGACAGAGGTGCTCCCCTAAATCCCCTGTGACTGACGTCTAACTGACAGTCTGGAAGAACCAAACGCAGGCAGCCCATAGGACTTAAATTATCAGGGTATGTGAAGACACCAGATGGAGAAAAACTTCAAAGACAGAGAGTGGGTAGTAATGTGTTGAACAGGAGAGAAAACCATTAGTTGACCAAATCAGATACTGAAGGGTAGTGGTGTAGTGGTCCCTGGAGAAGTGGGTATATAATTTTGCCTTTTTTTTTTTTTTTTAAAGTAGTCCAGAAAAAAAAGTCATGTTTTAGAAACAGACATGTGTAAGACTATTTAGTTTACCCAAAAATCTGTTGTTCACTATTATAAAATTTTATCAGGACTTGATCGGGAGCAGTTTGTAAGTTTTACTGGTTACACAAGCAGCTGCATAAGTGTAAATGTATTCAACATGAGGCAAACATAGAATAGCATTAGCCTTTTATAGCATTAGCCTACTCGCATTGAACTATTGGTGACAACGTCTTTTCTCCTCTAAATGTGCAGTCATATGGCCCGTAGTTTAAAACAGACTGATTCTGAAACCACCTTAAAACTGACCTCAGAATTATGTAGGTTCTTGATGTGTAGGTTCTTGATGTGTCACTCATTTGAAAGACATTTATTATGCTTTTCTTGTTTCAAATGAACGCACCTGAGGAGTCCAATCAGCTTCCAGAGGTGGTCAACGCTGGCTCTGGCTCTAAGTCAGCAATATTCTTTTTAATTATGGCTTGGAACATCTGATGTTTTGTATATTCTTGTTATATTCTATTTTTTGTATGTCCTTTCAATGAATAATAAATAAATTCTTGGAAAAAAAAACAAAAACATTAGCAATATTTTCCTTGGCATGACCCGCCCTACTCTGCCTCTGATTGGCTCATCAGTTCTAATGGCTACAGTTAACCAATCTAATCAGTGAAGGCACCAAATACTAGCCAATTAGAAGCAGTGTAGGGTGGGTCATGTCTTCACCATTCTAGGAGAAAACATGGACAATTTGGCTCAGATACTACTGAATGGTGGGGATGTGGAAAGCTGACAGAAAAATAAGTAGGTCTACTCCATATACCGCTGTATATCCTGTAATACACCACTGTTGAAGGGATATTAAATGGAGCGACACAGGAATAGATTGAAAGAAAGAGCCAAGACATCATTGGACATCAAGTCAATTTGATCAAGTTTCTGTAAAAATACATTTTATAAGCTACATTACTAGTCAAAACTTTGGACTCACCTTCTCATTTAAATGACATGAAATGAACTGCAGATGGCCGACACATGCTTAGCATCACTGGGAACTCCTTCAAGACTGTTGGAAAACATTTCAGGTGACTATCTTATGAAGCTCATCGAGAGAATAAGGTAAGAATGTACAAAGCAGTAATAAAAGTAAAGGGTAGCTATTTTGAAGACTCTAAAATATAACACATGTTTTGAGTTATGCCACACTGTCTTTTTTAAATTACATAATTACATATGTGCTCATTCATAGTTTTGATGCCTTCGGTCAGAATCTGCAATGTAAATAGTCATGAAAATAAAGAAAACAGTGTGTCTCCAAACTTTTGACTGGAGCAGTTTAGTTGGTCAGGTCTAGAATCAGAAACAATATGTGCACTTGGCAGAGGTCTGCGCTCTCCGAGTGCTTTTCTAGTTTTCACACGGATTGGCCACCACACAGTCCAGACCTGAACCCCATTGAGCATCTTTGGGATTTGCTAGAGAGGACAAATCAATATGAGAAATTGGAGCAATATTTTGTGAGTGACATTTTTTTTCTTAGGGAGTGTAAATATTAAACATAACATGCCTGCATTTGAAAACTCCTGGCCCTCAGATGACGCCAACGTTTTTAGACAGATGGACGATGAACAGACGGACATTGAACTGAAGACCTTATGGTGAAAGCTCAGGATAAAAACTGGTGGAACTAAGAGATCACAATGACCACCACAGATTAAAATCTGGCCCCTAAACATAATAAATAGTGAAGACATTAGAGGCATACACACCTACTCATAGCACTGGAATGACCTCTAGTAACCACTATTTTTTTTTTATTAAATTAAAAAGGCATATTAAATTAACCACTTCCAGATCATTTTTGTTTCCTCAATTGAGATCTACATAAAATGTGGTGTATGAATCATAAAGTATTTCACCTTGATGGTCACTGTTGCTTACAGAGGGAAATAATATGAGTGAGTGACCAAAAAGAATGGGCATTTGGTTTCCAGTGATTTGCTGTGGAAAAGAGACATGAGTGTTTCTGCCACCCTAATGTTCTCAGCATGGCCAACTCAATAATAACTGTCTGACTCCACTACTCAATAGTTTAACATTAGTCTGAGTTCACATTTTTCAGCTAATTTTTTTTAAGAACTTAAATAAGTGCTTTTGTACTTAATCACAGCTACAGCTTTTTCTCAGTTTATTTTTCTCAGCTAAAAGCTGATGAAAAGTCACGCTACCTTGGTTCTGTGCTGAAACCTCTTTAACACCAAGGTGCACTTTCGTGGACTATAATACCTTGATCCTGGGTGGTTTTGTTAATATTCTCTGCAGTCTTTCAGTGTTGAACTCTATGACTCATGGCTTCAGGCACTCAATTTCATTTGTGAGAGTCGGTCTCACTCACCCGAAGCACCAAGTCCCCCACCTGTTTTTTGTGTGTGACTATGCGGTGTGCTCTGTTCAGCTTTAGAGAGCCATTACCTGTCTTGAATTGTTTCCAGATTGCTCCTTGCCCGGTGGAGGTGCCCATTGCTTCTCCGAATCTATTTAAGAAAGGGATTTATGTACACTGAGAACAAGATCACAAATGAGAGAGGGGTAGAAAGAATGGGGAGGGGGAACTTGGCAAAGAGACAGAAAATTAAAGCATGTGTTAAAGTTGTGTGAAACATGAATTGGAAATGCACAGCTTAAGCTAACAAGTTGTAAATCCCTGCATTGTTCTTGAATCAGTGCAGTGTGGTTACAACAAATACAGGAAGTACAGTTAAACACATCACACCGGAGGCAGAGCGTAAAGAATCTTATTCAAGCTTTTTCTCATCTCTGATCCATTCACTGTATATTTTTAAACAGAAGCTGGTTATATTCCCATAGATACTAATGTTATTTACATGCATACCGTGCTTATTATTGAAAATTGTGGTTTTAGGGTGAATAGTATGAGAGGAAAACTAAATTTGCTGCATGATCACCCATTTCTGCAGTGCTTTTTTAGTCACACTGAGATGTGGGAAGTACAAACTGTACTGTACGTGGCAACATGTGAATTGACTCCTATAAAAGTGTTGTAGATTTGATGCAGACTCAAAGGCCTCCAATTCAGACCTTGTATAGTTTTGGTAAAATTCTGACTAATTTTACAACTAGTTATGAATTAATTAACATGCTTTGATGATTTTAAACATCAGCCCCCTGTTTTTCATGTGATGATTTAAAACGCAAACCTAGCATGAACACTCAACCAACAATGATTAAAAGTAACATTTAATTTTATAGTTTCTATTGTATAAATTAGAATTATATAATTATGAGTAGTACTATCCTCAAATTAACCTACTTAAACATTACTGAACGATATGGTGACATGACAAAGGCTCCGTTCATACCTTGATTTTACATCGGTCCTGAGATGTCTGAATAGCAGTTGCCAGACCTAGATTTCACTCCACTCACTCTTCCTGTCATGACCGGTACACAGATGTGAACCCAAAATGCAGAGAAATGGGAGAATGTCTTTGGTAACAAAAGGATTTATTCAAAGAAACACAGAACATGAAATAATATATAATCATTTGTCAATGGGGTGATCCAGAATAGGAAAGAAAGACAGGTCACGGGTCAGTACCAGGTAAGCAGTCCTATCAGGTAAAGGCACAGGTAGGGCAGAATCAGAAACAAGGGTCCAGGTCCAGATGGGTATAGTTCAGGCAAGCAGAGACACAGACAAGGGGTTGACGAAGGCAAAACAAGCAGGTAGGAACAAAGACTAGTAAGACTCAGATGGACATAACAAACTCAAAAAGAACATAGAAAAAAGCAGGACTTATATACTGGGAGAAGGAGCAAACAATGAGACACAGGTGAAGCACATTAGGCAGGGACAGGTAATCACAGAGGCGGGAAAGCAGGGAACAGGAAGTCAAGACATAAACTAAAGACCGGAGGCAGGTGTAACACTTCCTAATGTGCTATGTACAAATGCTAATTGTATATTTACTAAAAGTAAAAGTTACTGACACTAAACGTATATTTGCTGGATGCTCAGGCAGCATTATTCATATGAAGCATTTTTGTGATCTTTTTATATGTCTTTAAATCACTTGAATATGGCACATGCCTGATCATCTTTGGTAGGGTCACCTGAGTGAGGGTATATGATGTTTGAGAGATGTGAAACACCCGATGACCTCAGGATACATCCCTGATGATGTGCCTTGGCTTCACATCAGAAGATGTATCATATCAATTGGCTCATTGAGTTTCACAGATCCAGAAGGCTTCACCTGAGAAGGATTCCAATCTGCCTGAGGATGCATTCCTTCTCAGAATGCAAACCTCATACATCCTATATCTCTGAGTCTCTTGAGTGACTAAATTTGAACATATCCTTAATCCATCCAGAGTGCTCACACCAGGAATAGGTGGGTTGCACGTTACGTCACATCTGCGCGCTAACCTTAAATGGTGGTCAACTGGTGCTGCAGCCCATTGAA
>JAPSES010000144.1:16472286-16500319 GCA_029822895.1 Maxillicosta whitleyi
AAGCCCAGGTTGTCCACCATTTGAAATTCGTGCGCTCCCGTGATGGGGGATTGTGACGTAAGTGCAACCCACCTATTAAAGTTCTTCACATGCATTCAGAGGTCTATGGATTTGTTTCAACACAAGCTCTGCAAACACCCAAAGAATCAGAACCTAACGGGTCCTCTTATGTGGATTCAAAGTCCTGCTTGTTTTTTGTTTTTGTTTTTTCTCTTTAATTGTTGTTTGGTTTAGTTTAATTTTATAGTGAAATTTAAAACAGTGGGTAGTTTTGCATTTTACATCCCTGATTCATCTTTAGAATCAAATGTTTCCAAACCTGTAATTCATACAATATAACCATGCAGCAAAAGGGCCTGTATAGAACATAAGAGAAGATGAAAACAAGCACTAAGTAATGATAATTACCATTGTTACATCCAAGAGTTGTCATAGATTATTCCTCTAGTTATGACTTGGTTAATATTATGCTAAATAGCTATATTATTAAATTGTGATTTAATACGAAATAATTACCATCACTGTTAATGTGTAATCATGAAGCTATAACTTAAAGTGAAACCTACTTTTGCATGGACTGCAGTACATCCCCAAATGTTCACACTTACACTTGCCTGATTTGAAAAAATACATGATTTACTTGAATAAAAGCCACCAAATGTCAGTGTTTGAAGTGAATGTCTTCAATAAACACAACAAAGCTGCACTGAGCTAACCTTTTCCATATCAAATATTCACATTAATCTCAAAGACATAAAAGTATCCATGAGTTGGATTTCTGGTGCTGCATGAACAGTATAATATTCTAAATTGTATTTTCTATGTAGTCAATGTGGGAAATGAGGGTATATGGGAATGCACTACTACTCAGATATGGACTGAGTTGTCCCATTGTCCTGATGACCTTGAAGTTCACAGACAGAGAAAACGGTAAATTAAGGAAACATCATGATGTGTTGGTGCCATATAAGATGGACTGACCGGATTGGTTACCCGGATGATGTGTGCCTGTGGCACATTCCTGCCCACCTTTGTGAATGCATCAACATAAATTGAGTCAAGGAATAAAAGCTGTGTCACTGTGCTGAAGCTGCATTGTGTTAGCGCCTGTTTAAAATATGTTCCAACAAAAGGCTTGACAGGTTCTTACCTTTGATCTGGGTATGGTTGCTGTTTCGTGCTGTTTCATGCAGCCAAAGATGGGATGATATGGTGCTGCAACAATACTTGGCTCTGGCAGAGGAATGAAATTAATACTTATACATCATGGATGTTGGAATGTTGAAAAACCTAAATAGTATTTATGTACATACTGCATCTGCAGAAACCCACTGATGGAAAAAAAACCCCTCAAAATCCTCCCTACTATGCAAATATCCATGCATGACATGCACCAGAAAATCCACTACATTAAAAAGTAATGCAAAAATACTTGCTTCCTCTCATGCGTGTACTGCAGAGGCTTGAAAAGTCTACAGGTATCTTAAATTATGCAACATTGGACAGTGCATGTCAGTATCAAAGACTCCACTGTATTTTTAAGGATAAACCTGCTCTTCGTGTCTTCATGTCATGTTCATCAGCTCAAAATGCTTCTTTAAAATGGCTCTATCTGGACTGTGGAATGGATCATCTTCTCGACAAAGACTCCATCATGTAATTGCATCACATGCGATTTCAGTTCACCTTAAGTCTTACAGAAAGAGTTACTTTCAAAGCTGGCACACAAATGCTTCATTTTTATCTCCAGTGGGAATGGAAAATGGAGCACACTCCATTCTCTTTTCCAAATGTGGAATTGTAGTGACTTCAACAACCAAGCCTCCAATTGAGGTTTCCGTCCACGAGAAGTGCGATCACTTATTTGGTAGTAGAACTTGATTCCTACTCCACTCTAAACCACAGGAATGCTTTGTTTGCTTAAAAAAAGATGCATAACTGAAGAATGAAAAACACTTTAAATTACTATAGTTTTTGCTGTTGGGGCTCAAGTGATATTCATTTTGAGATGAAGATAGAAACTTTTGGGGGATTGTGGAAGAAAAACATACAGTATATTTTAAAATGAAAGCTCAGCTGGTGTGTTTTTCACTTCCAACATGCAGTGGAAGTTTAAAAAAGAAAGAAAGAAATGGATCAATGTGAGCATTGTACTCTTGGACTAACAACAAATGCGATGTCATGTCAACATAAATCTGAAAGCAATATTTTTCACAAATGCACCTGCATAATAGTTTGTAATATGGCACTGCATTACAAAAGTTGAATCAATCACAATAATAACATTCATTTATGTATAGTGTACCACTCCATAAGGTTTCTCTGAGTCTCCTTAAGGTCTGTAAGTACTGCAATGAAACCTGTATGTGTGTAGGAAAGCTTCCAGAGATAAGAAAGTGCAACAAGAGTTGATCACCCGGAGTTTTTACCCTGGAAGTCAGAGCTGTTTAAAGAGTCATATTGACATAAATGAGGGGGCCTCTCATTACATAAGAGTTTAGATGTTATATTCTATCCTGCACCTGATCACACAAAGGCCCTTTATGTGAACTTTCCTTCCAGAGAGCGGTGGATTTCTAAAATAAATAAAATTAGAGCAGGTATTATTTGATCAGATTGGTAAATGTCTAACAAAAGGTGTTAACTGTAAATTAAAAAAAATAATAACATAAGAAATATATTAACTGACTGACATAAACACATTTTAAACTTTTTGTCCTCCTTAAAATATTAAATTTCAATTTCATCTGTGGCCTAGAGGTGTGGAAAAGTTCCCAGCACTTCACACATACTACTTCCAACACCTAATAGGTCAGGAGGAAAACGCCTTCCATGGGCGGATGTAATCCCATTGGTCGACCCATCTAAAGCCCGCCTTAGTTCTCACAGAATACCGCACTTTGATTGGCTTAAGTGCCTGGTCGTCATCGTATGTACGTGGTGGGCGTCAGCAGTGATTTTTCCGGTTCGGCTGTGATTGGTCGGGTGTGAGGGTTAACGTCACAGCCTTGCCAGCTGATCGGAGTGAGAAGCCGGTTTGAAGAGAGGAGTTGGACTGGAGAGAGAGACCGGGGAGGGAGACCCGAAGAGCAGCGAGCAGCACGGGGTGGGACCGGCCAACCGGAAACTCACATCGGATCGTTTTTTATTTATATTTTAGGTGTGTAAACGTTAACAGCGGAGTTCAGGACACACACAAGACGCGGTTCTATCAGGGTGAACTTGTGGTCTTCGTGTCTCGTCGAAACCTCTGGACGTGTCAGAAAAAATTGATTGAGAGTTAAGGTGTGGCTGAGGGTTTCTGTAAGGCTTCTGCACTGGAGATTGGTTCAGAATCGAATATTTACTCGAAAGTGGACAAGCCGGGGTCGTTTCTTTTATATGTACAGGCAGCTTTTCATAATATGTTCTGTCATTTTCATTAAGGAACATATTACATAACAAATGTATTGCCATCTTGATGTGCGCACCTTTTGGCTTCAATCCCAAGCAGTAACCTTGGTTAAATAAACGATTACCTAGTGAAGAAGTAAGTCGAGTGTTAGGTTTTTTTTAGTGTTCGTTTCGGTTTCATAAGTCTATGAAATATAACGGACGTGGCAACTTTACAGCAGCCAGCCCTGCTGAATGCCACAGGCAAACTGGGCGTGGGGGAAACACTCCGAACACAACCTAATAATCCTCAAATCTCACCCATGCACGCAAAATCGCGCATATATGACTCAGTGCAAGCATACTGTCAAGTGCTTCGGTGGAACCAGTGGATTTATACCTGAACCAAAGTAAGTGCGACTGTCAAATAATGTTGTGCAAACTTTTTTTTTTTATGGTAGCAATATTTAAGGGACCCAGGAGAGGGTGTGCTTCGATGTTCTCTTGCAGGGGTTTTAGGACATTTTCCATTAGAAAAGAGGAAGACTTGTCACTGTACGCTGTTGTTTCGGTCAGCACAGGCCTATGAAATCTTTATTTGCAGCCGAGTGTTTAGCCTAATATTTATACTTGTCTCGGATCCAGTGCGAGAATATTATGTCCAGAAATGGACTGTAGGGCGGGTGCGTCTTTATCGTCTGTGAGCTGAATGGATCTGGATCCAGTGGAGTTGGTCTGTGTAACAGTAGTCTGATCGACTTGTCCAAAGAAGTGAAATATGGAGGAGTCATTCCCCAATGTTGCGATGGGTTTGTGTCACAATAATTCAGTGATAATTGAGTGCACAGGCAGACTGACCTTGTATAGTCTAATTAAGATAAGCTTTAAGTCGAGAGGAAAGCAGATAGAGTGAATTCCTTAAGGCCCCACCCTTTGTAGCGCAACATGGATGTGGAGTTGCCCCCCACCCCACCCCACGCCTTCCCTTCCCTCGCCGCCTCCTCCTCCTCCTCTTCTCCTCTCTCTCCCTCCGCGTCATTCATTTCCCCTTTCAAGCCTGTCTTACGCTGTTCTTTCCCCTCAGTATCTCCAGGTGTCCACAGTAGATCCATCTGCCGTATAAGCATCGTCTTGTCTTTTAACCAGTTTGGATCACGCATCAGGACCTGCTTCCAGGATCCAGTTGTCAAGAGGTAAGATTGGGTTGTATCAGAGTCAACCTGTGGAATGCCTAAACCTGTTTCAAGTATAGAACAAGATTTGATTTACTAGAAGAATCCGTAGAAGAAGTCATCAGCATAAGGAAAAGTTACTCAGGGATGTATTGTGTTTTTCCATCAAACATTATTTGTGCCATTGTGTTTCCTTTTTTCCTCACACTGTGTTACCATGTCCATCAACCTGTTGAAATTTTCTCTGTACTCTGCCCCCATTTTCTATGAATTGTAGTGGCAGGGGTTATGTAATCTTACAGGCAGTGTTCAGGGCCCTCTAACCTTCACTTATGTAATCTCACTTTAAAGATGTCAAATTTAAGACAGATACTTTATTATATCGGCTCACTTTCACTGCTGTTCACTGATATTGTCTTTTGTTGTGGCTACAGCTCCTTGCCTTTGCTTTCTATTAATTTGGGTGTATACTATATTTTATTTCATCCAGGGTGTTTTTTTTGTTGTTGTTTTTTTTAAACCATTAGGCATTTATATCAGACATGCGGGAGCTCAGACGTCGTCATCTCTGATCTTTGCCAAGCATAAAACCCCCTGATTCATAACTTGACCTTGTGCGAATCGAGGCCATTTTTGCCGGACAATAAATCGTCCCTCCACCCCAGATCTGTGGGCTTCATTAGACACAGCCATACTGCTGATATTCTGATGGCATGCTTTGCAAAAGTAACAATATGCTTTTTTTCCTCCCCTCATCATTACTCCTGGCTGGAAATCCCTGGAAATGCTTGTTAGTTGCTTTGCTCACTACTGATGCCCCCATTTTGCCCACCCTTTCCTGAAATGTGCCCAGTCTGCTGTAATATTCCCACTTTGGCTATATGAACAGTGAATTCTACATAATCCTGTGTACTATTCAGACTCTTGGCCACTAGACACATCTGAATCATCAGGATGTCACCATTTGAATGCTCAGAACCTGGGTTGTTTTAAAGACAATTAGCCTCTTTGTAATTATGTGGGAGTCCGAGCACCCATCCAGTCCCATTCACACTCCATTCAGGAAGTGCTATGTTGGTACATACAGTATAGATGTAATAATGCATTTTTTATCTGTCGCTGACTAAAGTTATGCCACATTGAGGGTCAATGGACTGGTATGCAAAAAATCCTGAAATATCCTGTGACTGGTTATGCTGAAATCAGTGAGTCTTAACTGTGTGACATGTGCAGGTTAGAGATAAGTATGACTATGTTTTCTGCCTAAAATGCATTTTAATCTGCAATCTCAGTGGCTTCTATCTATTCTTCAAATTCCTTAATAATTACTATTGATTCATGAATAATTGCATTAAAATCCTCATCTGATGTGGCGTTCTCAGAGCCACCACTGTGGCCATGACTTTTATAACTGTTATATTGAACTGAATCCACTGTAATGTTAATAAGTTAATCCTTTATGGGCCGTCTTCTGCTCATTCTGTACTTAGCGGTTTTACTTCAATATTTGCTTTTTGTGGTCTTATTTAACCACATTGTACTGACCTATGTGCCTTAGTGGTAAACCGGCACAGTGGTTATCTGTACACACCTAGATGTGATTAATACAGCTGTCCAGCAGACCGTCCATTGTGCCACTCCCCAGACAGAGACGCACACAGAAACGGCATGAAAGCAAGATTGGAATCTGGTGTTTGTGCTGGTAATTTGCTGCCCCTGTGCCTTGTGAAATAGTCAGATGTGAAGTCATCCTGAAAGTCATGATTTCTGTTTGCCTGTGAATATATTTGTGTGTGTGTTTTAGAATTTGCCTCATTTTTATGCAAATATGTGTATGCTTGCAAGTCGGCAAATTGGCCAGAATTTAGTATGATGAGCAGGCCCTCTACTTAACTTCCAAAACATCCCACAGAAAGATCTGGAAACATTTTGCCCCATCAGTTTTGCTGACATTGATTAAGAATATATGTAAATGAAAAAATGGGGTCATTTGTTGAGTTACTCATCTTGAGCCCATTTAAGCTTGTGAATGATCAGGCCTTTGAGTGACTTTGTGTAACTGAGCAGGGCTGTATATTGACTGATATTGATGGCTAATCAAAGCTGGGAGGATCTGCGGTGGAAATGCGGTAGCTGCAGTGAGGTTGCACATTTTATGGCCACACCCAGACAGCTCCCAAGAAGCTGTGAGCTGATAACTTTGACCAGCTTAGACAAATTATTAACATGCCCCACAATGAACTCTGCATTGTTTATTAAATGTTAAACCAGAGTCTATAATATCCACTTGCACTTACAAGTAGTTAACAAGACAAGACATTTTAAGTAGGGTGTGTCTGCACAGGGGTTAAGGCTGCTGGGCTTTTCAGCAGGTGTTGTCATGCTGGAGTAGGCGTGTATGCATCGTTTGATTGAAACATTGATGTATACTTGCATGTGCAGACATGAACAGGGCAAATATGGGAGTGTGTGTGCGGAATGATGATTTCTGAGATAGTAGTTGGTGGTGCCGCACTAGTAGCTCAACTGTGTCCTGGACTTTATTTAAATTCTGCATATGGAGAGAGAGAGCGCAGTCAGAGGGCTGTGCGGTTAACCAGCCCCATACTCATATGTATAACACATGTTGCACTATGTGTGCTTGTCTTTTTAGAGCTGCAGCCTCACTGGAAAAGTTCCTTCTTGCAGTTATTTTCTGTACAAGAAATGCAACACTGACAAGAATTGAATTGTTTTATGTACAGTTCTAAATGCGGGTGTTAAAAGAAGGAATAGGTATTTAGTAAAATTATCCTGGACAGTTTGTTTGGCTTCAGAGATAATCCTGTGCAAATAGCAGCCAGCTATTTTTGCATTTTTTTTTTTTTTTACATAACATAATTAGTGCTAAAATAATTGCTTGGGATGATTACCCCTAATGTGTGTGTGTGTGTTTGTGTGCACGTTGGGATCTCCTTGATTAAGTGGCGTCCAGGTTAAGTTTTTCACTCTTATATATATATTAAGTTATCTGTTTGGAGAGGAGGGTAGGATAAGGGGCATGGGGAGACATTACAGCAGGTCCTTCAGTCGTAGGTTAAATACTGTCTTACAGACACAGGCTCAGTCTAAATCTAAAACTGCATTAAGATTATTTTGGGCAGAAGTGGTGCTGTAGTGCACTCGACTTTGGGCTGGTCTCTGCTGGGCCAGCGGTGAAGAGCAGTGGGCCTCTCGGCAGACCGGCTGGAATGTGGACCATATGTAGCAGGCATCTCAGGAATGTAGCTCGGCCTCGTTGAACTGACCAACCTAAAGACACAGAGAACGGAGCAGGATCAGGGCGGGAGGGAGAAGAAGAGATGAAGAGAAGGTGAATGATGATATTTAAGACAGAAAAGAATTAAAAAGAGAAGATTTAAGATGGGTGAATATGGATAAATAAATGGTTAGAGAAATAGTCGGAAACAGCACAGAAATGAATGAACTGAAAGGATTTGTGGTATTGAAGACGGGTAGATGCAAGATTCCAAGAAATATGTTTAAGTGTTTTGTTTAGAATCAACAAGTGTTGACCTTACCACGAATAAAACAGTGAGAAAAAGTTAATTAAAAGCCTTAAATGTTAGGATACAAACAACTGCTACAACGGAGTACTTTTAGCCTGTAGTTATACAGTCATGTGGTAACTTATACCATTAGATTTTTCAGGGATTGGAACAGTCAGAGCCTTCTTTACGATATGTAACGTACAGGATGTTAACCCCAGTTCTGTGAAATAGGGCTCTTCTGTCAAGCTGTGATTCCTGAGTGAAATGTACTATTATGAGCATTTAGACTTCTGGTTTGTAAGATAAATGAGGCAGCGTGGTTGTTTGAGGGGTGTCAGACCACAGTGTTCTTCCAGCTCGCATAATCTGGGTGAATATCTCCTTCTCGTCTCTGTTAGCTTAGCACACTCTGCTCCCAGGCCATCTGGGTACAGCTGGGGCCAGAACGGCAGGAAACACACACGCACATAAATGCACACACTTATATATAAAAAAAAAATTCAGTCTTGCATACCAAGCCACGCCCCTTTATATAGATATAAACACCCTGTTCAGATGCCTGTGACAAATGGCAGTAGACCCTGCACTTGTCACCATCTGATCATTTCTGTTGAATAGACATGGGGCTTTTAATCCTTTTTAGTGTAATCAGAAATTTAGCTCGGGGACCAACAGACCATAGTGCAGTTGCCGTATCATGTCAGGATCCTCCCACTGTAACCTATAATGGATGCTGATTTGCAGAAAGGAGCTTTAATAAAGACAGTTAGGCGTGGGATATGTTATGTGAAAGGTCGAAGTCAAAGATTGAATTAGAGCAGTATACTTGGTTTAGGAAATGATGTAAAAGGGTTCAGTAGAAAACCATTGGTCATCACATTACAAAAATAAAATTAAGTCTAAATATGAAGTAACATCTCTGTCTTATTACTACTCATCCAGTTCCTGATTATTTTTGGTAAAAGGGCCTAACAGTCAGGCAGAACCAAAGCTTTATTCCTTCACAAGTGTCATGATAAGTGTGTGAAACCAGGTTTACCTTCAGGAGAAATATTATAGTAGCTGGTTGAAAAGAAATCCAATATGATATCAGGTTTGGTTTTCTATTACATCCTTTCAGCAGCATTTAGGGCGATAGATAATCCTTAATGCAGTGTGGAGGTAAAACATTTCACTGGGCAAACCTTTTGGTTCAATGTCAGTATGTTTATTGTGGGTGTTCAGTAAAAACAAACAGGGAAGACACACCAAGTTGTTTGTGTTGTTTAACTTTGCATTTTGGTAGGACACCGACCTGTGGTTTTAAAATGTTACCCTTTGGAGAGGAAAGGACATTGGTCAGTGGAAAGATGCGCATGGTCAATGACACGTTTCAGCCTTCTGTGTCTTCTTCTCCTTCTCTAGAGGGAGAATGGGTGGGGTGAAGGGATGATACTGAGGAGAATCTCGGGATTCGTACCACGCATGGGCAGCTGCCACTTCTTATTCATTTGCCCTACAGGCATTTCCTGTCTTTCAGCACGCTAGCTAAACTGCTAGTTAGAGGGGGAGGGTGACAAAGGATACATATACAGAGAGGGAGAGAGAAAGAAGGAGGATGAATTCATGGGCACTACAGGGGCATTTAGCCAAAGCAAGGGATGGACACAAACAGATACATAGAGAAAGACAATGTACTCTTTGACACACTTCTTCGCAGTGGTAGGAAGAGAGATGACAGCCGGAGGAAGTACACAAATCTTTTCTTTATGTTGAATCCCTTTACTCAGTGTTCACACCCTGACTTCCACCCTTCTTTCCTGTACCTCACTGTCTCGGGGGAAGGGGGGGGGGGGGGGTCTCACCACTGTTTGTTCAGTTATATTTTCCAGAAGATGATTTGATCCCTATGCATGTGTGCGTGCATTTGACTGTAAAATTTGATACTGGGTGTCTTTCGTAGGGATCTTGCGTCAGACACACACACACACACACAAGCAGATTCATGCTGCGTCGTCTCATCTGCGTGTGGTGGGAACACCAGGACCAGGTTTTTCTGCTTCTCACTTCATGACATAACGGAGCCAGATACCACCCCTCCTCCCTCTTTGTACATGCACAAACGCACACTCCATACTGTTCCCATGCATTCCTGGCTCCAGATGCTTGGTATGAAAATCCTGTTAAACGCTCTCCAAGACTACTGAAAGGGTCATTTCCTCTTCCTCTTTCCCACCTGCTGACTTCCTGCCTATTGACATCACTTCTTCCTGCAGCAACACCGTCATGCTTTTGAATGAAATCAGTGCATTAACAAGATGTTCTCACCAGATCAAAGGAGAGCATAAAGCATCACATGTCTAGATAATGGACACGGCATAATTGCAGTCAGATTTTTCTAGTTGCAGTGTATTTTTGGAGCAAAAATGCCTTGTTGCGATACAATTGTCTGTGGCTGAGTCACTTGTTTGTGCCATGTTTCTTGCTCTGCATACCTCTCCATCACTTCCTTACCCCTAACCTCTTATTACCGCACGTTGAGACATTACTGGATGTTTCGCACCAGGAAAACAGCTGCACTAGACAAAACCTCCTATAAGGAACGCATTAGCCTTTTATGGGGTTTGACTCTGCGATTAAACTATGCATGTTCCTCTGTTTTCCACCCCTGGAAGTTGTTCATCCACCTTTAACCGTAACCAGTTTCAGTTTGAGTCATTAATTAATTTTCCGATTAACAGCAACTGATAACATAAATTGAAAGCATACATTGCTTAGTCTTTTTCTCTTCAAGAGGCGTTCCATAATTTACATTGTGTGTGTACGTGTAGTGAGAACAAGCTGGTTGAGTGCTTCTATAAAACAGGGTGTGGACTTTTTTTCTCTCTCTTTCTCTCTGTCTCTCTTTCTCTCCCCATGCATACATTTCCTCACTTACAGAGCTAATGCTTACACATTTTCCTCTTTCATACACACACACATTCATATACACATACACACGATGGTCACCCCTAGCTTGTCTTCTTATTTTGGTCTGTTGGAGAGGCCGGCACTAAGAATGATAAACCTGTTCTGACAGAGTGCTAGTGTTAGCATGACTCTTGCTATAATTATACTTCAGCAGTATTTGCTTGCGTTTGTGTGTATGTTTACAATAATTCTCAGGAAAATCATTCCCTTTTTTTTCTCACTAATCCTATTCAAGGCTGTAAGAAGAAAGCACTGGAAAATATATTGATCCACTGTTGACTTGATAGCAATTTACTGTGGCCTTGAAAGAAGGATTATGGGGGTTGGGAGTGCACATATGATTAAGGACAGAGCAGACAAAATTAGGAGCATTGACAAGCATGCAGAAATAGTTTTCAGTTGTTGTCCATTAAGTGTGACTGTACAATCTCACATTCTGAAACATTACAAATACTGAAAAGGACCTGTGTGTATGTTTTGTTTTTTTTTTTAAAGAAAGTAAATGATAGATGAGAATAACATTAAAAAAAATTCAGATGTAAATGATCTTGGAAACAGTGCAACAACATCACAATGGTTAGTTTGACTGGTTATATTACGGATAGTCACCTCATGTTTGATGTGATTAACAATGGAGCCAGTGTCAACAGGAAATCAGATTCGGAAAGAATGTACAAGCATGTGAAACGCGCAGTTTGAGATGACTTTTGTCTTTTTGACGTCATGCAAATGTTCAATTCCTGCACTGTACACACCTTACTGTTACAGTAATTATTTATTTTGTGTAGTAAAATCTAAAAAGACAGGATGTGAACTTAGGTTTTGATTTGATTGTTTCAGGTAATTTTTAAGTGGTAACTGGTTTTTCTCTTGGGTAACATTTGTCACTACGCCTGTCTCTGAATCCTACAAATGGAAAATATAGATGGATAGTAAACGTTTCAACCCTTTTTGTGTGATAGAAATAAATTTGAAATTAGAGAAACCAGGCATGGACATGTACAATTGTTATTGTAGTAGTGAGCTTATTATACTGGGGTGTGCCGTTAAAGTTGCTGTTTTAAAGCTTACATTATTTTTTCTGCCAAGCTTGTGGCTTTCAAGGGAAAAAATATTTTACATTACTATGGTAGCAAAAGAGATGAAAGCTGGAATGATGTTACTTGTCATCTCCTCATCTGTCTTGACATCTCATGCTCATAACAAGCTCCTAATATCCTGTTGATATAAAAATCAGCAGAAGTGTAGTGTTGGACTCATTTTGAATCACAGCAAAGTAATGTGGCTTCCAGATTAGTCTGCTGCTTTAGAGTTTCCCCAGCTAGGTTTTGGTTGCCTACTGGTTCCATAGAGACACTTCTTGTATTTCCACTCATACTGTGTACAAATGCTACATTATGGTCTAGATGCAATTTTTGCAAAAAGTAGCATTCCTAGAATGATTCATGGGGCTTCCCATTTTTTGTGTCAGCCAGCTCATTCAAAGTCTGGCCTGTTGGGATATGTTGTTGTTGGCAACAATTCTCAGATTTAATCCTTTCTCCATCCTCTTGTGTATGTTCTTAATCATACTTCAGACATCAGTCACATTTACTGAGGAAGACCATTACAGCTCAAATCAAACCCTCGGTCACCCTCAAACAATTTGGATTTCATTGGAAACAAATAATGGTGTTTCCCATCCCCTAGAGGAGCTGCTCTCTGCATGACTTCATATCATAAGATGGTGTGTACTGATACTCTGTTGGTTTGTCAGTAGGACGTACACCTCGCAGTGACTGTGCATTTTAATACAACACTTTTTTAAAAGGATACTAGTCCAACCTCACCCTGCCTGCTTAATACACCTTTTGGCTTTTTCTCTTATCTATTTGATGAAGTCACTTTGCTTTACTTACAAACAGGGATGTTATTTAGTCCATCTATCCTTCCGTCAGAACACTGCTTCAGGTAAAGTAGTTATAGGAACGTGAATGCTTATGCATATTAACCTTAGAGTAATGGCTTAATTTGGAGACAGCAGTCTGTAGTCTCCACAACTTAAATTATCACTTGCACATAGCCAACTGGTCCTAAATCACACACTCTCACACACTTTGTGCTTATTACGTGTTTGTATGTTTGTGAGTACACACTCTGAGGAGCCATTTTCAGCCTGTTGCTTAGGCTGGCTGTAATTGTCCTGGGAATCGTCAGCTCTGTGTAATAAATCACTCCTCTGGTACACTGTGTTCTCTCTGGGATGGCCTCTATGTGCACGTAGTGTGCATGCTTAACATATCGTGAGCAGAGAAAGAACATAACTACGGGATAATAAGGATTGAAATGACACAAACTGCAGCTTTCTGTTACAACAGGTTTTTACATTTGCCTGAGGCATACATACAAATTAAGTAAGACCTATGAAAAGCCAGCACTTTAATGGCAATGTATTTATTGAATTTTGCACCTCTTGGTACTTAATCTTTAATTCCTGTCTCTTGCATGACTTAACGTATTACAATCTTTACATAAAATTAAATGCTACGCACATAATATACATTTTACACTTTGAAATATATATGTAAAATATTAGCTTGCTTGTACTTATTTGCAATTGAAACAAACATTAATGCAAAGTAGGAGTAAGCTGAATTGGCAATGAAAAAGGTGTCATAACTCTTTTTTTTTTTCTGGCCTGTTGCATCTGTTCATACTACACATGCATGCTAATAAAATGCAGATGCCAGTTTGATAATGTACTGTACTATCAAGTTATTGACAACACACCTCTTTTTTAATGGCCCTCTTGAGTATCATGTTTCAAGATAAAATTTCCTTCAGATACTCAAGTGTACAGAAAATACATTGACACAATTTAATACTATATATATATATATATATATATATATATATGTGTGTGTGTGTGTGTGCGTGCGCGTGTGCGCACATTTGTCAAGTTGGTAGATTAGGCAGAAGGAGACTTGATTCATCTTGTGTTATATCAGCATTATTGCATAGTCACCAGTTGGATTCTCATTTCTAGTACTGCTCATATTTGACCTCATTTTTTGTCTTCTTCTGTCCCTTTCTTTTCCTGTGTATCTGTTTACTTGTAACATTTTTGTCTTCTGTCCTGCCAGTTTAAATCATTCTTTTTTTACACCGGAAGAAAACTTATCTTCTTACTGGTAACAAAGGCCAGTGGAGCTATCAGGTGCCTCTTTAGAAATTTAGTCAATGAGTACACAAAAGATGCTTTTGCCCTGGATCTCTCCTCAAACATCACACATCCACAATGGATCCCTCTGGATTCAGTACAAGATCACAACCCACAACTCATTCAGAAATCTTTCTCCAACTCACAAGGAGTGGAGGAGGTCCATTTGCTCATATTACGAGAGTGTGTGTCAATGTGTTTATACAGTTCAAAGCTTTCCACTGTTGCTGAGACCAGCACGGGGTTCGTTGAGGTTCCAGGGGTTGTTGGGTTCAAAACCCTGCTGAAAGCTAAAGCTGGTTTGCCCAAAGTCCTGTCCTTGAACTGTGAAAGAATATGCTGCTAGGGAAAGGCTTTTCAGACTGACTGACTGCAATAGTTGAAGTCAGGCCAGCTGAATGGAAGCCAGGCAAGACAAATCTTGGGCTACTTGCAAGTATTACACAGTGGCCAACTGAAAAGGGGATGTTAAAGTGGAACATCACAGCAAGGCTTTTCTTGTCACTTTAAATCTCAACACTTGATTTAGCTGCATTTAGATGTTCAAAACTATTTCAGAGCAATAAAAGATGACGCACCAAACTGGCCCTTAGACAGGCCTACAGAGGAACCTTTAGGGCTTAATTTTCTGTCATTATCTCCCAACTGACAGACATTGGGAGGTATATTTAATGAGTTCTTCTTTAGGTGAAGTAAAATATTTGACATCATGGTGAAGCAGTCACACACCCAAGGGAGTGGAAGTGACTGAACAGGAAGGAAAATTCTTTCATTTATCCCAGTATGGCTGCTGTAAACTGAACTGCCCCACAGGACAAGAGCTGTTTTCTATCAAGAGTTCCAAGCTGTAACTAGAGGCCAAGCTATCTAGCTAGCAAATACTTCTGTATTAAATTAGAGCAAAAGCAAGGAGAATGCTAAAACAGTAGGCTGACATGTCTGATGCACGATAACTAAAGTGAAGAGAGGATGGTTCCTGAACTCGTATGCACACACAGCTCGTCTGTTTATGAGCACATGCACATTTAAAACAGCTGTAAACCGCAGTCTTCACAAATAACAACAAAAGAATGTTATAAAGTTTTTCCTCTCGTATCTTTATTTCTGCCATCCCCCTTCCTCACCTTTCTCCCACAAGTTTCCCTCAAAGCCAACACAGAAAGAAGGAGCATTTGTGTTTGTGTGCCAGGCCAAAAGCTGAAGCCAATGTGGAAGCGCATAGAGAAGGAGTGCTATTGGTCGCTAGAAGCTGGCTCCAAAAAGCACCAACTGCACGGTATTCTTCAAGTCAAAGGATCTGATGTTTCCTCGAATACAATTGCAGTTTTTTTTCCCTTGGTGAAATTAACTTCTTGTATGTGATTTGAAGAATTACTGTGTTATTTGTGGATGTCTTTGCTTATTTGACCTTTTTTTTTTTCTTGATTGACAGGTTGGTCCTTTCTCTGTAGAAAATCTGTTTAGCTTCACACAGATGGAGGTGGACTATCAAAATGTTCCCTTGATTGACTTGTAATATCACTTTTTTAAGGATATGATCATGTCGGGGTCCATTGGCTGACCTACAGCAGTTCTTCACTGGCAAGCTTTATGTCCTCATGTACCAACTAAAGCTGCCAGCTGAAGAACTGTTGTCGTCGGCTCTTTCCTGCCCTGAAGACCCCTCTGTCTCCACCAGCAACTGTCAGAACGCTGACAAAATCGAGCTTCTGACCATCAGACGTCACTGCCTAAAAGCCCTGTTACTTATGCAGCATGATCATGTGCTCAGATTCACACCATGACACCTGCTGTATCATGTAACAAAAGCATTGCATCATGGAACTGTCGACTCATCTCTGTCATTCACACTTGGTTTTCGTGATAGCAATGCAGGCTAGTGTTTTAATGAGATATTATTATAATATTGTTGTACAGACTTGGCACAATTGTTAGTTTCACCTGGATTGCATCATGTTAAAAACAATGCATTTTACTGAAGCATCAGCACAGTCACAGTTAAAGATTTCTGTTTTTTCTTTCAGGTTTAAAATATGGCTTATCCCTATTAAATTTTGGAAAATAAACGTGTGTATCCTTAGCTGCCCACACGTTTTCAGTGAATTTGTAAATAATTATTTCCAATGTTGAAACTCAGACATCTGAAGTATGTTCAGAGACTGACTAAAACTGGAAGCACATTTGAATAGAAAAAGATTTGAGTGCCTGAAAACGATTCCTATACAGACAAATCAACAAGAAAGCCCTTTTATTGCGTTTACATCATTTTTAACATTTTTTTACTGAAGCAAATATGAGAGAAATGCTAAATTCACTGCATTTTTGGTTTCATGTGTGCCATGTTGCTGTAAAAGTTCTCAACATACTGCTACTGAGTAAAAAAAAAAAAAAGATAAAATGATGAAAAGCTGTTAATCTCTTATCGAGGAAGACGTCTAACATTTCTGTGACGACTAGTGCCATGCCGAATAAACATACAGACACACATCTGGCCTGTGACCCTCATTTCTCATAAAGCGAACTTCAAGAGAGAGGGCAATGCCCAGAGCAGGATATGAGCGCGAACGTGTCCCTTTAAAAGCTGCCAGCCAGAGCCGAACAGAGGGAAGGAATGTTCTGAGGCCTTAACAAAACCAGATGCCCCAGCTTACTCTCCCATGCACAGATGCTCTCTGTTGCCTTCACTGACTCTTTCAGCTCTTGCTTTAACACCACGGATGGAATCAAAGACTGAGATGGCTCCTTCGTCTGCCTGCTTACAGCGCATCCCCCGTGTCCACTACCTTTACCGTGGTCAGGCCAGGTCTCTGTCTGGCCCTCAATCTCCTTATCTTCTTGTCTGCTCGTCTTTGCTTCTCAGTCCTTATGCTTGGCAGACCTTTTCCTCATCCCCTCCACCCCCGCAATCCTCCCTCACTTCAGTGCCACATGCATACACATGGGATTATTCCACTCTCCCTCCTGTACATCCTCTTCAGGTAGCACTGCCAGTACCCTGCATTAATGCACCATAAAGTTGCATAGACAGGTCACGCCTTGACCTTGTGTGTTGGTTAGGTTTGTTTCAGGTCAGCGACTCGCCTGCCTGATCCGCTCCCAGGGAATCTGCCTTTGAGTGCATTAAGAGATTGTGGAAGAGGGGAGGCAAAGGGCACCTGCTGTAAACAGGATGGAGCCATTTTTCTATCTGATTGTACCGTCTATCTGTGCATGCATGAGTGTGCACATCCCTTCCCTCCCACCTTTCCAACCCAGATGTGCCACACCCTTTCTGCACCCGGGTGGCCTATACCTGTACCTGAACCAGATGTTCTGCCAGCTGTGGAGGGCGAGCAAATGAAACAGCATCACAGACAGTGAGGAGCAGACAGCTGCTGCAATCAGAACAACTGACTACCAGCATTGAAGGAGGACGGAGTCAATCTACAGGCTATCAATCATGAAATATTTTTAGCTCAGTCATTTTATTGAATAATGCATGATATTATGTTAAATGGATAAAAATTATGGCTGTCAACACTCTATTGTCACACTACACTGTTAATGCATCCTATCAATCTGTGCTGATAATATACATTTAATGGATTAGTCATGGTAATACCACTACTATTACTACTGATTTAAAAAATGACATTTTATAAACTGTTTATTAGTGCTGTAGTGAAGTGTTAAGTAAAAGGTGCAATAGAAGTCTGGACAGTAAGCTGGTAATGTGATGCACAGGTGGTCAAAAGGAAGAGATCAGAAAAATCTACAAATACAAACAGGCTTTACTTTCTGAAATGAAAGTTTTGACCATTTACAGAGACAAAAGGAATGAAAACGGTCTTAAAGGAAGTACTTTTCAGTCAGCCTTTGCTTAACACTAAGTGAGGAATTGTCACACTTCACATCTAAACTTATCAATAGCAACAGCAGGGTATAAAAATAATGAAGTAGCACGCATAGCAATGATAATTTAATAATAAGAGTAAAAAAAAAAAAAGATTAAAAATGTACTTTTTTTTTTTTTTGAGTTATCTTTTATTCAACTGAGAGCTCAGACTGGCATGTTGGAAACTACAGCACATTACTGTTCCAGGCTTATAGACTTAGCTAACATACATCCTGTTGTAGATGTACATTATACTGCTAGAGGGAACATAAACAATAATCTTCTTAAGGTGTGAGCTGCTCTGTAAGCAATAATAGCAAGTCCTTACTCAGGCAATTTAGTGTATCTCACAATAAGAACTGGAACCATAATGTAAGAAGGTACTGTAGTCTTCTTATATGTAATGTATGTTTTAATCAGCATTAATTGACTTTGGGCTGAACCATATACACAAGTATGTATGTGTGTATGTAGTCCTTTGCTTTTATTTTGATATAAGTTGTAATTATTTTGTCTTTTCTCTCTTTGTCTTTCACTGTGATGCAAAGTTGATGTTCTGAATTCCTGAAAGTTATTTCACAGCATGTATTTAATTACATCTGCTTTTTTCTATTATGATATTTGAAATGACAGTGAACTGGTAATTGGTTTTAAATGAAAACTCTCTACTCTTGCAGCATTTTTATCAACATCAGGCAGTCATCTGCTGCTCATTAGTTAGCACACAAACAGATCAACCTGTAATAATCTCTGAGATACTGAGTTGCTTGAATATTGTGAAAGATAACACCAAGAGAAAGAGGCAGAGCAGTACACGCTACGTCTTCACACATCTGTAAAGACTGAAATGTCTGTCTGTAATTTATTCATTTAACTCCTCCCTGATTTTCAAGCTTTAGTCAGTTCACATTGGATTTAAAACACTCTGATTATTTTCAATAACAATAAAATAATATGTCTGCCCCAAAGGAATTGTGTAGATCTAGTGTTATCCAAAAGCCAAAGGTCAAAGTTATGTGTGGTCACGCACAACACAGTTTTCTTTCCGGGGATAGGATTTCCAGTGCCCTTTGGAATATGTAATACCAGTCACATCCTCACACAGCACGCATAGACATTAAGCAACTGACTTTGAACCCTGGCTGATAGTAGATTATCTTTTTCTGTTCAAGTTCAGATGACCCTCATAGAGAAGGTCACTGAAACTCCATGTGGTCTGTCCAAGTACATAAATCTAATTCCTTTTTTATCTTGTGTCTGAGGAGAGATTCTACCTCAAGACATCAATGTCAGATCTGTGATCATTATCGCTTTATTCTCTCTGCTGTGCTTTCACTAATGGCTAATGGAGTGATAGGGTGGCTGTGTTTAAATGCACTGTGAAATAAAAGATCAAAACCAAGAGCTAATGGACAGGCTCCTCTTTTAATTCTTTGGTGCTCTGTCTGGTGTGTGGCTCTTGTTCACTTCTTAAGTCAAAGCAGGAAGAAGCTCCAAGGCCAGGTCTGAAGAGGTTTACAAACCTCTCCTAAATTCTTCCCTGTGGGTGAAATCATGTGAAAGCTGCTTAGGCAGATTATCCCTGCCTCGACGGCAGCTGGCAGTGAGATCCTCGGGAGTGCACCTGACTCAATACTGGTGGTGACGCAACTGCGCCTGCAGCACAGCGTGCCTCCTCAATCCTCCATGACCTTTAGCCCCAGAGGGAAAAGTGCATCTTGTGGCCCAAAGCAGACAAGACCTCGATCACATTGGGAGGTTGCGCATACACACACACACACACACACACACACACACGATCAATGTATTGAACTAGCACAAAGCTATCATAAATACTGCTATGGTATGGGAGGAAATGCGAGTACCTTAAATTCTATTGAAAAAGTGTTTTATTGAGCTTGCAGAATTGTATTCAGTGACTAATTTAACTACCAACAAGAATGTCTTCATTACTGGAATTATATACACTCTTCTGATTTGTATGGAAATAGAAAATTGTGTCGTGTTTAGTTGGCATTTATCTGAACATATACCCAGTCTAGTACAATCAACTGGCTTTTCCTGATTTTATTAAAACTATCCTACATATTTTTAATTATACTAAATACTAACTTTATTTTTTTAAATTTTTTTTAAAGGTTTTACTGTGGTATCATTGTGGTGTATGATATGATAGTTTTACATTCCAAGAGGTGAAATTTCTTTATTTCTGTTAGTGAATTTGAGTAAAATTTGCTGGTGAGTGGTTTCAGATGCTAAGATTTTATACTTGGATGGAAAGTGTCACTTTTCTAAATGAAATGTTGGCATTACTGGAAAATGTTCCCTTTCCAAGTATATTTTAATGAGGTCCCCGGTGCACTGTCACAATTCACCAGCATAATCCATGTCCTATCGCATTTAGTTTGCAAGTTTTATTAATGTGAAAGGATTCATTTTCTGTCTTTCACACAAGATCTGTTGCCAAATCAAGAAAAAAAACACAGCCGCAGACAGAACGATGCCTTGCTGAAGCGACTTGATGCTTTCTCCTTTCACTTGATACAAAGGTAAACTATGGGGCTGTGTGTCTGTGGAATAGTTTTCTTTCAAGAAAACTACAATTTCAGGGGCCATTACACATCCCACAAAGGTAAATAATCCCAGAACACTGTCTAGACAACAGCTGAAACACATCAAGTCAAACAACAGTAATCCAAAGAGGGATCCCTGTCTTCTGTCTGAGATAGATAGAAAACCAGGAAATATGTAACAGATAAAATGTTAACATTTTCTGTTTCTGTGAGGCAGAAAGACAGAGCTTTAGGACTGCACGCACATTGATCAAATATGCCATGGGGATAATTACAGTGGTTTTTGAGCGTAAAGTTGTGAAATGTAATTAAATGTCAGTAACCTGCTCTTTAGAACTGGTGAGTAATTGTACAAATGTTAGCAGCTGAAATACAGTGAGGTCTGTTTCTTCTCATACTGTCTGTCTTTGTGGTTATGCAGCCTTACTTTCAATGTAGGAAATTTATCACTATGGTCATGTGCTTTCCATCCTGCAGTTGTTTTATGGAGTGCTGTCCCGCTATGATTAATGGGCAGTGAATAAAGTAATTTATTGAAACTGTCAATAACTGTTTTCGGAGATTTTTGTTATATTTTACAGTGTAAATGGTATGCACATAAATCATTTGATATGCAGTGTCAGACCTTCGGTATCAGGAGAACGTTGCTAAAAGTGTTTGCTGCTGTAAAGCTAGGGCAAGGTAATCTTTTGATGAATGTGGAAACATAGGTGTAAATCCAATCACAGGTGTCCAAAGAAAGTTGGATTAGCACACAAAAACTAACCGGCATGCTTTCAAAATGTAATATCAAATGTGAAAATATAACGAAATGTGTTACAAAAAAGAGATTTTGGATCTGATTAGAAACCAATGTACAGCCAGGAATTGACAGATTATACAAAGTAGCCTCCACCCACTCACTGTGGTACTTAAGCCAGAACGCATCCTGTCTCAAAGGGGCCCCTATCCATGATGTGTTTTACACATTGCAGCCGATACTTGGCCGGCATCAGCTCTTAAAATAGACTGTAGTTCCATATAGGTGGGTTGAGCGAAGAAAGAAAGAGAAAGTGGGGGAAAGAAGTGAGAGTGGGATGCAGCATGGTGTAACAAAAGAAAAGCCGATCAGTGTTTTGTGTCTGCTATTGGCTGTCTGCACAATGCACTCCGAGTGTGTGTGTGCCTCTTGACGGCGAAGGCCTGTTATGTAATTCTTTGGAAAGTCTGACCAGCAATGTCCAGACAATCTTGTTAAACAGCTGTGATCCTCACACTTACATTCTGAGCCATGTATGGAAGTTATATTATCATAAATTACAGTATATAGGCAACATAGACACATAAGGGTAAATACAGGTATAGTGTGTGTCTCCCTTGGGTGCATGCAATAAAGCAGAACAGAGAGGCCCATACATGTCTATGGGCTGCAATGGGCCATAGAGAGAAAGCTTACCCAACAGAGTTATAAATAACTGGACGGCCTGCACCTTAAGACGGTTTTGTCTGGGTGGAGGGCGCTCAGAGTTCAATGTAACCTGACAACTTAATCCCTTGTAAGAGAGAGAGGCAAAGGGAGACTAGTGAACGCTGGCTCGTCTAGGATTTCCAAGCTACTGTTGCTTATTAGCACTTACAGAGGAACTGCAAACATTGGCTCATTTTGGATTCGATTCAACTGATGATACACCTACAGTACGTACCTGAGATCCAGTCATTTCTAAACACACGTGGATTATTCTGTTGTGATTTTACTCGCACAGTTACACTCTATGGAAATGCATTGATACTGTTCGGCAAGTACACATTTACAATCTTTTTTTTCTTAAACCATTCACTATTTTCTCAGAGCTACAACCATCCTCTCAAAATGTCATTCTCATGTGTACAACTACTTTGCCAGTAACATTTCCAGCAATTTATAAGCAGCTGAAAGATAAATGTCAGTTACAGATCAATTCCAAACACTTTTCTCAAATGTGTTTTTTTTTTCCTTTTTGTGCTTTTTTTTTTAAAAGCTGTGTATCCTCACTCTATGCAATACAGATTTCTGCTAAAAGAAAACACCCTCAAACAATGCAATACAACACTTTTTTTGGAGTCATACAAGCATATTTACTTTGAGAAAACCATATGGAAGAATCAGTGGTAAATAGGGTTCATAGAGTACAATTTTAGAAAGAAGAAAGAAAAACAGCATTTTATATGTACATAGGTATCAAATGTACTGTACATCTAATTATGACTGTTCTGCATAATTATCTGTTCTGTGGTCTGGAACCAGCCACAAAATGTCATCAATATCATAAAGGACGTTTTCCCTGGCCAAGCTACGCAGAAATATGGCCTGAAATGTCTAATCCGGCCTTGGATGCTTGTATGGACATTTCCCCACAGGCCTCCTCCATGGAAACCAAGAGGAGCACAGAATATTCAAGTAAAAAAAAAGGTTTATGAATGGAAAGGGTTCATTGAACTGAACATAAACCAGAGGAGCCCAAAGGACACTGATGTTATCCCACATGATAACACTGACAGCTCTGGTTGTTCTGGTTCCTCTTCCTGTTGCCCTATGGAATCAACCAGATGTCTGATGTTATATGGACCTGACATGGCACCACAATGGATGACCTGTTGATTATTGATTATAGCACAGAGTTACAATCCTCCATGAAACTTCTCCAACTAGTTAATTTATCCATGGTACTTTTCCAGCTTTTTTAGACCCAACAATAAAAGAGAAATTTATACATGTTTTCCCCCAGGATGTATCTAATGAAGACCATAGATAAATAATGATAATTAAAAAAAAAAAATACTCTTACTCTAAGCCATCCCAAAATGAATGAATTTTAATAAAATATCGGGGCTAAAAAATAGGACCAAAATTAGGACAGGAAAAGCTGCCATCGAGTCAGTGCATTTGATCTGGAAAACATGGCTGTAAATGGTCTTATACTGCTATAAATAAAGACACTGTGTTGAATTTACTGATCTCAGTGGTTTTTCTAATCCAGACTTTTTCATGAATCTGAATCTCATTCCAAGTTTCATGTGTAACCCATTGTGACCATGGGTGTTACATGCAGAACCTGCCCATTTAAACACGTAACGACACATCACAAATGATTTTGAAGCAGCGGCCATTTTTGTCAAACACTCTGCCTTACATAATTAGTTAGATTCCCAAAATGTACCAGTGCATAAAAGAATTCAAAAAATAGTACCACATGTCCTTTTTACCATGTTACATGCAGATTTTTGTTCCAAAAACTATATTAAAAAAAAAAGAAAAATAGTTTCTCTTTTGTCACAATGAATATTTATTTTAAAATACACCCAAAGTGCTCGCAAAGTTGCTTCATAACATTAGTCTACATCTGGTTTGTATTTTTTTTATTTTTTTATTGTTTTTAGGGACCAGTTTCATAGAAGCACGCAAATAGAAATGAACATAAAACTACTTAGACATTCATAAAACTAACTGAAATTATGTGAAACAAGGAACTGAAGGACAAAGTATTCTTGTTTCAGTCCCACAAACATATTGGAACAATATTAAAGCGATGACATCACTAAGCCTCCACCAATTAAAATACATAAAAGCCGAACCCATCCTCTAACATTCTTTGGAAGCATGCCTTGTGGTTTTACAGTAAGCAGGAATGCTCATCTGTATTTTATCATTAACTCACTACAAATTGAAATAAACATATTCTTAAAGATATTTACTCGCACAAACATTCACCAATGGCGCAGCTGCAGCCACTTGGTGTACGACGTCACATAATTTGTTAAACAGAATTTCTAAGAGCATCATCAAAGGGTTTCACCTGAGTGGATTATAAATACACACTTACTTGAATACATATTTGAGTCTCTGAATGGGGATAAAACCTACTCAACTCACTGAACGTACAGTAGAGACAGATCATCTATATGTAATGCATGTGAGAGTATGTACAGAGTAAGTGATCCGTGTCTGCTCACCATATGCAGGACCCATGCGATGACAGAGTTCTGATTCAAGCTGCATGTAACAACCGCAATGAAAGAGTGTGTGCATGAATGCATGTGTGTGTGTGTGTGTGTGTGGGAGTGTCCCATTCTATGTGCATGTCACGCATACTTGAGGAAATTGTCAGTAGTCGCTCGTGAAGACCTAGACCAGAGGAGCCCTGGTGTGTTGCCCTCTGACAGCACATGGTCCACATTAGATCCATCAGAGGCTGCAATCTCATAAGGGCGTGCTTGCCATCAGGCAAAACAGTGAAACATCTGACTGTTTCAGCGCTCTTCCTTGGTCAGGAAATGGCATTGCATTTGAAACAGGGTTTCTGAGTGGATAATCTCTCCCGGGAGTGTTAGGAGAGACTTCCTAAGTTCACTGAGTTTGTGTTCAGTCATGCAGAGTGTACCAGTGGACTGTGATACTGTAAGGCCTGGATCGATGCATTATTCACATAGCTTGGTTTGCTCCAGAGACTCCAGCAGAAACAGCCCAGTTTCCTTTTACAGAAATATACTGTACTCCAACTCAAGATAGTTAGAATCACGCTAAGACATGCTGGTTGAACTTTTTGGAAAGTACAAGGCGATGATTTGTCATTTTTCTACCAATTCCTTCTATATTCTTCAATCTGCATGTACCAATTTATAGTGAGAACTGACAAATGAGGATTAAACATACACAGCTAAAATTCCAGTGTTAATTTAACACCATAAAGTGTCTGTATGCGTCCTCACTATGTGGTGTAAAATTAAAACTTTCAAAAGTGCACACAGTAAATATGTGAGTGTTAAATAGTCAGTGTCAGTGTTAAATACAGAGTGTTGGTGTTGTATTAACACCGCATTGATTTAAAACAACACTGTGTGTGGTGTTTTTGTTCATATTATGTTGTTAAATCATGGTGTTGAAAGTGTTAATTTTTACACAGAAGCATAGTGTGGACACATATAGACACTTTATGGTGTTAAATTGACACCGGCATATTTGCTGTGTAATAGTATCTGTCTATAATTTCAGTGTTTGGGGGAGCATAAGTTTACATTTTGTTTCGGATTGAAACTATTTTGACATTTTAGAATATATAATCCAACATTTTTTTGAGAATAAATTCAAAAGTATCAAGTAATGAGGTACAAATACTTCATTACCTTATTTAAGTAGCACCTCGCAGCCACCCATTAATTTATAAGTGTATGTGTGAATGGGTGAATGTGAGGCTTTGTAAAGTGCTTTGGGCACAATGAAAGATATGGAAAAGCATTATATAAGTGCAGTCCATTCAGTATTCACCATTTAAGTAGAAATTTTGGCTATCTATACTTTACTGGAGTAATTATTTTTCAGCCGACATTTTGAAAATAGCCTTGTTACTCCTTTTTCATTCCAGCTTGTTATTGTCCAAATAAAAAAACAAAAACTACCCAGATAAATCACACCATCTGGACAGAGTTAATTTGATTGTGGTTGAAAAAGTATACATATATACCATTCTGACATCCTATTGGTTTATATGCAATCCATCACACGTGACTTTTTGTACCATTACAAGACTTATAAGCAAATAGTCTTTAGATTTTCTGCTCCATGAAACACACGTTAATGCTCAGTAGGACACATATATGGTTCTTTAATATGTTTGCATTGGACTAAAATGCCTTCATTTTCAATGGGCATGTATACAGCTGAAACAGGTAGACTAGTGCATCCCAAATGTTTCAACATTAACATTTTAATATAACATTATAGTCATTATGGCTTTTAGAAACATGTTTTCTGGGGAGGTGGGGTAGTTCACTATAGCCACCAAAGCTTTTGTTTTCATGTAATTTTTTTCCCTGACATTTATTTTTATACTTTAACCCATAAAGACTCAAACATCACCGTCGACCAAAACCACCTACTGATCTAAACTGTTTAATACCTGTTGATCCACTAATCCTATCAATCCACGTAAATAATTAATGTAACATACAGTTTGTTATCTTTTCATTGATATCAGAAATGACTCATTTGGACATTCAGAGGCTCTGTGGTTACCGTGGAAACATCACGATCTTCTGCAACATCAATTCACCAGTAAAACTCATGGACTCATGGACTCATGACAGCGACAGTGGGCAGAAATATTGGGTTTATATTCAGTTTATGACATATTTGCTGAATGTCAGTTTTACTTCAGTTTTCTTTGGTTTGATATAATAGCCTTTTAATCAACTTTGACTTTTAATGAATGTCTAAATTAAATATGAAAATACATGATTTATAGAGAAAAATGCAAAACACAGAGGACAATATTATAATAAATGGTGATATATCACCTAAAAAAGTTAAATAGAGATGAAAATTCATTTGAGAACTGCCACAAAAATAACACTGAGTCTTTTTGGTTAACACTTTTACTTGCGTAAAAAGCTTGAGTTGATTCTTCAACTATTACATAAGTCCTTTTAAAACCCTAGAATCTGTACTTCTACCTTAGTAATGAATGTGAATACTTTAGACACATGTGAATAAATTCTAATTTTGTTGCTGTGTCCCCAAATGAACCTTTGCAACTTTAATATCTCACCGCAAGCTTTATTCTTTTGCTTCTAAACAGGTAGACAAATTGTCTTAAACACTAGGCCAGGTTAAGTGTATTGAGGGCAGACAGGATGGCCGCTGAATAGCACCCATTTAATCCCTTGACCTGGTCCACCCAACAGATTAGACCAGCTTGTTGGGGGAAATACTCAGGTCGATCCTGTCGCTCTCCGTTGGCTGCACTTCAATCACATTCAATATCCCACTTCCCTCGCTCATATCCCCATTGGCCCGGAAGAAAAGGTCAATACGGCACCATCAGATTGTTTGATCAGAGCTGCTTTAAACCCTAAAAAAAGAAAGGTCAGAGCATATCAGATTGCATTCTCCTGTTTTAAATACTTGATTTTTACTGAAGACGTCATGCTAATTAAGAGCAGGCTTGACTTACCCTGTGTTCCCAGTGTATCAGTCCTTGTAACAGCTGCTGTGGATGGCTGTAGCTCTTTTATCTTTTCTGTAGTTTGTTGAAGGGTGTGTGTGTAAGAAATGTGCCATAGGTTTATATAAGGGCAAGGCAAGTTTATTTATATAGCACATTTCATGTACAGGACAATTCAAAGTGCTTTACATAAGAAATAAAGGCATCACAAGAGAAGCATGAAAAGAGAAAGTTCAAATATAAAAACATTTTAAAAAATTATAAATATACATTCAAATCATCAATGATAAAATGTGCTTTTAAAGTTCCTTTAAAAGACATCATTTAACCATTTAAAGAGCTCCTTCCGCTAAAAACCACTTTGAGTAGCTCTATTTACAATGTGGTGGGTCACAACAAGTAGTATAT
>JAPSES010000144.1:16500419-16514085 GCA_029822895.1 Maxillicosta whitleyi
GTTTGTTCCACAGGTGAGACTGAGCAGAACAACTGAACGCTGCTTCACTTTGTTTGGTTCTAATTTTGGGAACACACCTGTCCCTGATAACACAGGAAAAGAATTGTCTTTGTTTTATATTTCATTCCAGGGTTCTTAAAATTTTTCATGTATCATTAGTGGATCAAAAATGAGCATTTAAAGCATTGTGTGTGCCTTGTTTGGAAAAATACAAGTTTAATGTCATGAATCGGGTATGTATGTGGTGTTGAGCAGCTCTGTTTGCAATAGAAAAAACATTATGTTGGTAAATGAAGTATGCTTTATTAGCTTTAATGTCCTCATTTTTGTATGCCAGTAAATGAAACCCGCAAAATAAAATTAAAAAACAATCTGTTTTGTTGATGTGCTACTGTGACAACCATCCCATAGAAAATTACATTCAGTTTCACATCTCAAACTGCAACACGAGCTTTATTGCTTAATGCTTTACATGCAGATTCTCTGATTGTTTACTTTCACTGAAATGATCTCATGAGAAGATTTCTTGACATCATCTCAGTATATGTAACATTTTGTTTGTTATGACAGACGGAAATTTGTCTTAACAGGGGCATAGGCGCGTGTTGAAAGTAAACAATGGGATTATGTCTGTTCAGGTCTCAGGGTCAATTAGCTCTATTAGCTCACAGTATGGGCACCAGAGGATTTGCCTTGTCTTTGTCAGTGTCTCATCAAAGCAATACTAATGATTGTCACTGACACCTCTGACAACTTGCATCTATGTGGATATGAGGCGTTACAGTTACAGATTTATGCATTCCTTGCGCTTAACCTGGTGAACCCTGCATTTAAAGTCTATGAGTTAAAGGTCAGCACTGTTACATGGACTTTATTGAGTGGAATGTTATAAGATTTTGCAGTAAAGGTAAATTTTTTCTTCTTAGTCACATTTTGTATTGAATGATTAGTCACTGAAATACTTTTATTTTTATTCTATATATATAGAATAGGATAGTATAGATGATTGATTGATTGATTGATTGATTGATTAGATATGTATCAGACACATTATTGATTTTCAGTGCCAACTTAAAGCAAATGGTATATCCAATTTTTCATGTATCCTTAAAAGCATCTTCGCATTTGTGTACACTGGAAACAGGGAGTCGGCATGCACCATATGAGCCTGTTTATGTGTCATGTGCATTTGCCCTTTGTCCTGGCTGCTATGTGTTCTGGTATGTAACTAAAGGTCGGGGCCAGGCAGAGAGCAGGACGGCAGGGGCCCAGTCAGGGGAAATTGTGGCTGAGAAGAGCTGCAGAGCCAAAGGCCAGCAGCTCTGACGAGAGAGGGATTAGTACGGAGCCACAAATATCAGAGCAAAACAATACACACCCTTGTGCACAGGCTAAAAGATTATCGACTATAGAATGCAAGAGGAAATAATGCGTTAGTGAGATGTTTATATTTAATTTTCTCCTTAGAGACTGCTTTAAATCAAACGTGTGTGTAATGTAAGAGCTGCAAGCGATATGCGCACCACAGGAATCTGAGCCAGTGTGTCTTCACAAGACTTCAGTGCAGGCTGTTCCTGAGAATTTTGCAAGTCAGGGCAGCTACAGTTAACACACATGGCAAACATAGACACACACACACACACACACACACACATAATGAGCTGTGCTGCAGTCCTCCTATTGACCTGAACAGGTATTGCAGGGTCAAAAGTCCTCTGAGTGGTTTTGAGAGCAGTGACTCTGACCTCTGACCTTTTCTGCTTAGGCAAACTGCCAGCAGTCTGCTTTGCGCATGTCAGACTTCTGTTTCACAGAATGATTAGACTGGATTTACACAAGGAAGAACGAATTAAATAGTGTTTCCTACATGGACAGATTGGATTGTCTTCCTACTGGGTAAATGCAAAACAAACAAACAAACAAAAACACTGAAATCTGTGTCTTGCAAGGCAGATTTTTAAAGAACTTAAATAATCATCTTGTTGACGCCCAGCTGAATTTTGTAAGACATGGCTGGGTGGCTGCCATTTGTTATGCAATTAATGACCTTGTTCAACAAGGCCTGCGAGGAAATTAAAGCTCAGAGACATATGTTACAAGGGTTTGAAACCGTATTATCCACACCTTTTCAAAATGCAAATGAGCGGTACAACTAATATGAAAATAATGTTGCAAAATAAAGGTTGTTGTTCACTCAACCGTAACTTAGATTAACAAACAGATTGTTAGACGCTGAGGAGAGTTGGGAATATTAAAATTCCACAGACATCTGTAATCCATGAACAAAGCTGTTTGCACAGCTTTCCTCCATTTTGGTCACTTTGATCAATAAGAACTCACTTTAAAAATGTTACATTCAAGATCCAAAACTGAAATCCTTTCCCTGGAGGATTTTACTGGGTTGACTGAATTGCTGCCATTTTACTTAGCCTTTTCAAATCTGCAGAGGAAATACAAAGAATGGACCGGGAATCTTAATTTCATTTTCTCATCCGGAGGACTACACTAATTAAAAAAAAAAAAAAAAACTGCAATGATCATCATTTCTCAGCTCAAGTGTTTTTCTGCAGTCATGAATGACAGACTGTGTGATTCCCCGACATGTACAGTGGTTAGGAAGACGACTATGCTAGACAGTGATTCAGCTGATTAAGATGGAATTAAATGTGACTCACTTTTAGATTCACGCACTGAAATAAAGAAAAACACCACACCAACAGGCTGGAAATTCACTGGCTTATTTGCATCATTTGATGTTCAGGTTTGTGCATCATGTAGATCTATTGCTTACAGATGGATTAACATTTGTTGATGCAAAAGTTTATCTCATAGGTTGTTTGTACTAGATTAAAACAACCAGTTGTGTTTCTGTGAATATATGTGTATAAGCAACTCCATGGAAGAACAAACACAACTCTGATTCATTGTGTAGCCATGCACCTTGTCACTTCTTCTTAACCTGAGAAACACTTGCACATGCACACAGAAACACACACCATAATGATGGATACGTGTTGACATGGAGCCTTCTCTTTCACGTGTGTGTGTGTGTGTGTGTGTGTGTGTGTGTGTGTGTGTAAAAGGGGAAATGATTATTAATCTACTTTAAGAAAATTCAGCCTCATTAACTGATTTTGTTAGTGTTTAAAACCAAAACTTACAGGCTATATTTTTTTACCCTATAAATATAATTTCGTAAAATATTTGCAATATGTTGTGTAATTACCCTGACCCTCTATTATGTCTGTCTGAAGAGTGAAGAAACTATTTAGATTCATGAAAATACTGTAAAAATGTAAAAGATGCATTGAGCAACAGTTTGTTAATCATTTAACACATTCAATTGTTGTTGTTGTTGTTGGGTTGTTGTTGTTGTTGGGTTTTTTTTGTTTTTTTTTACATTATCTAAATAGCCCACAGGTTTAAAAAGGTGATGATTTGTGTATATGATCCTTCTCTACTTTTTAGGTAAATGTATTGGAATTAAAAGCTCAGATATATGCATTGAAATGTTGCAGGCTATAAGTATAAAGCATCATAAAGTGAAGTAAAGGAGCCTCACACATGTCTCCCCGGCCTAACATATTGGAAATGCCTTATGTGGTTTGAGTAAATGTATGAGTCTTCACAAGATCTTGCAAACCGACACCTATATTGCACATGTGGGATGTTCCTCCTTTTTGCATCTGCTGGGTCAGCACTACAGTACTTGTCAGTCTGACAGAGAAAAAAGCATACACTACTGTTTTTCTGTTTCCCTCTGTCTATCACTGCATCTGTCTCTTTTTCTCACACATGCTCAGAAGCGTCTACACCTCATTCCCACAGCAGAAGCACAAAAGGTTTACACATTCATAAACATTATGCTATGTGCGTGTATGTTGTGCGTCATGGAAGAAGCCTTCCCTTGTGTGTTATGTATATGAATGAATGGCCTTTACACAAGGAATAGCTCCTCCCCAGGAAATCTGTGACTGTACTTTCCAGAAATAGAATATGACTTGCTTAAAGTGGAACTAATGCATCAGCTTTGGGTTTCCAGAGGAGCTAAATATGATGGAGACCTGTGTCTACCTCCTGCTGCTAGGACTGCTTGTATAGATCTGTTCTCAAATACATGTGTAAAAAGACTGACACATTTGATTTCCCACACTAAAATGTACATGTGAGACATTTAGTACATGTGCATGCACAAATGCACCTAAGACACTTTGGCAGAGCAATAGAGAACAGTGTAGGCGGTGTGACGCAAGCAATATGAGTCACGGCGACTGAACACCCGAGTTACAGCAAACTCCATTGTCATGGTATTACCTCTCCAACAGGTTGGATGGATAGCTGTTCACTTTCTGCACTGCAAGATAAAAAAAATAAATAAATTTAAAAAAAGCCTAAGGTGAGGTTTTATATACAACAGATAATGGTCAAATCAAAGAGCTAACATGAGAAGCTCCTCAAAACTAAAATTTGTGTCATGCCATAAGCCACATAATCTGTTTGTGTGAACAAGGATCTAAAATAATGGCTTAATCTCCTCTAAATTCATCGATATTATGATGATGTAAAAGGCTGTAACTATAGCAACTCAAACCTGTCATCCAAGAGAAACATCACACCATACGTACATGTTGAATTTCTAGGGTTATAGCATTTATTTATTTATTTATTTTAACACAAGAGACATTCAGCACCAGCCATTCCTCATAAGGCATGTGGGTCAGGGCAAAAAGCTGCAAAACCAGGGGAAAAAGCTGTTTTTTATTCATTTACTGTGAAATATTTATTTTGCTTTTTCAACTGCGTACATGTTATTTTATTTAATAATAGTAATTCTACCTCCTCCATATTGCTCCGCTTTGAAAGATATACAATAAAAAATCTCCTCCCAGTCAAATACATTTTTTTTTTAGTGACACCTAGTGTTGCATTTAAACGTGTCAGAGGGCTTTACAGGTCCATGACAGCCATAGTATTAAACTCAGGCTCAACTCAAGTCAGAAGACAGGGGACGGCCCCCGCTGCAGTACCTTCTTTCTACACAAGAGGGGGTAAAGTGTTCATTACCTTTGTCTTGGACAGCTGCCAAGTACATACCAAACTGTTGCTTAACACTGTCACATCAGTGGAAAAAAGTCAGGCTTGATAGTATGTTAGAGCGATATGCAAGTGCAAAGAGATGTTATTTGAATACAGATAAGACGGTAAACTTGGTGAAATACCTATGCTGCTGTCTTACACCACTGAGGAAACACAAGGCTGTAAAGTTATACAATTGAGAACATTGCCAAGGTACAGTTATGGGGTTTTCTATTTGTGCAATTAGTACGGAATAAGGCATTAACACTGGGTAATTTTTGAGAATAATTGCCCCTCAAACTGCTTACAGACTTTGTTAGCAAACACTACAGGAGCCTTGGATTTCACACACACACACACACACACACACACACACACACACGCTACCCAGATGGGAGACAGATGTTTAATAGACAAGGTCAAGGAGTCCGTACAGTAATTGTCTGCTCCACCATTTCTCAGTATTCACTGCATTGTTCAGATCACCACATCCACATAAATCCAGGAAATTTCCTCTGGAATGGAAACAATGTCCTACTCTTACAGACCTATTTGTGTTTCTTCACTTTCCTTCTCCTGCTGTCATGCACACACTCCACTGCTCTCTTCTGTTCTCACAGAACATTCAGCAAATCTGAACTCATCACCCACACAGACGTGGATATGTTCTTGCTCTCCCATAAAAAAATGTTTAAAAATAAAAAAAGAAGAAAAAGAAAAAAAAACTCATCTGTGCCATCTGAAAGCTTCCTCTACTCCATGTTTTCTGTCTCCTTCACATTTCTAGATGTTTCTCGGAAGCTGACAGTAGTTGGAGAAAGCATTTAGGATTACTGACACAAGAAGCTACAAACGGATGATGAAACATGAGTACGGGTAGAAGTTTCTAATCTGATTATCCCTGTCTAAATAAATCCATCAGAAACACCATCTCCAGTTTATCTGTACCTCTCACACATGTTGCATACACACAACACAGTAGATTTAAAGACTAAATTACAAAAACACATATATGTCTATTAGGTAACTGATATCAGTTAACTGAAAACATGTCGGATATGGAGGATACAATGCTGCTGGGCTTAGAAGGCATCAAGAAGACCATTCTGCACGGAGGGACTGGAGACATCCCAAAGGTCATCACAGGGGCGAAGGTACTGCAGGCATTTACTTAATTTATCGTTTCAGATCAGTGAAAGATAGCACTGAAACATGCACTCAAATATACTGACTTCTTTCACATTTTTGGCCTTATAGAAACTGAGGTGTGTGGGCTCACATTTTATGTTTATGACCTTGCACACACAGTAAATTAATCCAAATGAGCTATACTTCAAATAAACAGCTATAAAAAGCCCAGTTGGGGCCAAATGCAATGCTAATTCCAAACCTCTAGATTTAATTAGAGGTTACTGGTGGAATTGAACATGTGTTTAATTATTATACTCTGTGAATCACCATGGGTGTTCACAGAGCAGATGAAACAGTTGGAGCTGTATCAATAAATTAGATGTTCCTCTTCAGGCTTTAATGTCTCTACAATCTTGTCTTTGTTGATTTTTATAGAAGGCAGATTCTAATAAAGAATGAATTTAACAGTGTTTGTGCCTTAAACCTGGTTGGTTCCACATTGCATTATGTGTTACGCTTGTGTTTTAAGCCTTTAGTAGGACTGTTGGTAACACACATATGTGCGCATATTAAATGTGAACATGCTTGAGTTATTCTTGAGCTACTTTTAGGCTGTTCTTTTGTCAATGAATAGTTAATGCACAACTATACTATTGCAATTCCCATTAGCAACCAGAAGATGTTGATAGAACATTATATAATCTGTGTCTAAATCTGTGTATAAACAGTGTTCTGCATCAGTTTTCACATATTAGTCCAAAAACATTATATTTTAGTTAAACCTCAGCAAAACTGTTCAGTCATTAATCCATGTAGGAAAAGTAATGTGAAAACCTTTTTGTGTGACACCTACCATGGTTATTGACTGTATTAGATCAATTTTCTCTATACAGCTGTGTAACAAGCAGCCCCTAACCTACCAGTTTTTCTTTTTTCTTTTCTTTTTTTTTTCTGTATTATAGCTGATAAATCTTCTTGAGAGAAAATAGTGTGGATTTTGTTTGAAGGATGCAGGGGCTATTAACTTATTAACAGACCATACAAGAAATATCAATAAAGCAAATCATAAATACATAATTTTAAAGAAAAAATCTATATATTTAATCATAATAAATGTCAAATCAATATTTTATTTCATATTTTAAAGAGTGATTTTGCTCACTGATTGAAAGTTGAAGAAACCAGACAGCTACTTTTGAGTTAGACCAATTATCTATGGCCTGAAAATAACAAATATTTTATCAATCTATAGGATATTTAGAACAATTGATGATTAAAAATATCCAATGTTAAATTAAGTAAAACACACTGAAGCATTTTGTAGTTTGTAGTTTATGCTAAACAAAATTAACCCTGATATAAAATGTTGATTGTAATGATAATGCATAATTTACCATATTATGAAAATATATATTTGTCATTATTGTTTTGTAGCCAAACCCCCTGTTAGAAATGAAAGAGCTGAGTTGAATGTGTACCCATACAGTGTCTTTACAGTTCTGAGGTGCAGAGGCTGTTTTTTCTCATCCAAAGTTCATAACATTACTTTTGACTTCCGCTGTTATTGTATGTTGGCAGTGCCACCGTAAAACCCAAACACCAAAACACTCCCATAAAGGAGTAGTTTATACACGACACTGTGCACTAACATCTGTGAAATGGATTCAATTTCCTTGGATGTTAAACAAACATTCAACCTTGGCACGTCAAGCTTCCTCTGATCATTCTGGCCTGTTGAATAAGTGAGTTGTGAGATATTTGTGTCACCGACATGTTTTATGAGACTGATGTTAAGCCTTTTTTTTTTTTTAGCAGGGGACTGTGTCAACAAAATGATTTATGTTTGTAATGTCGTCTGTGTCTATGATACATGTGAAAGGCTCATAATAATCACACATAAGCAGCTGTTCTTCTCTCAACATGTTTATTTTTCTACCATCCTTTTCCTTTTTCCCCTTTAGGTGACTTTTCATTTCCGCACCCAGTTGTGTGATGATGATCGCACAGTGATAGATGACAGCAAAGTGGTTGGGACGCCTATGGAAATAGTGATAGGTAACATGTTTAAACTGGACATCTGGGAGACCCTGCTGTCCTCTATGAGGATTGGTGAGGTGTCTGAATTCTGGTGTGATACCATAGTGAGTAAAATGTTCTTTTTTTTTTTTTTTTTTTTTTTTTTAAATCACCAGGGTTTTTTTTGCTGATTTATGTGCACACATGCTCTTGCAAAAGTTTTTTTTTTTTTTTTTTTTTACTTTAGACAGTATAATAAATCCACAATACAAAATGCAAGAAAGTAAAAAGTATATAGGGTAAGAGTTGAATGTAATTAACTATATCAATGACCACATACATCTCAGTGATAACAACAGTGATGTATACACCAAAAAAATTATACAGGTAAAAACACAACATACACACATCACATGGTCAGAGCCTAAAGAGCCAAGAAACGTGTCCTTACAACTTTCCAAAATGTAATCAATATTAGATAAAGTGGAAAATATAAATATCTTTTGACCATAGCCAATATTTATATTTACCTTCTATAGATTATTAAATTAAAAAAGAGTAATTTACATGTCATAGCTTCTGTCACCTAGGTACAGACATCTGAAGTATATCAGAGTTTGTTTCCAATTGTTGTGTATTTCCTATAAATTGGTCATTTGTTTGTCCGTGTGTCTGTTGCATTTGTTTTTGTGTGCATGTTGCACACCCCATCGGTGACAGATGGGTTGAGACATACTGTCATTAATCTGCAGCAGCCTCACTTTTCTCTAATCGGCTCTTATTCCTGCTGACTCAGCACCGCTGCCTCCCCTCTTCTCTGATTAGATTTGATGGGGCTTAGAGCATCTATTCACTCCTCTGAGCAACATGGCTGCACCACATATTCACTGGATACTGTGCAGTATTACTCCCATCCAGTGGAGGGCAAACCTGACCTGATGAACAGATGACAGGCTGAGGATAAATAGGAAGTACCGGTGATGGTTTAAGTGGAATGAATGAATGAAAGGAATGAGGTCTCAATTGCTCATGTTCTTTAATCAAGGCCATGTAAAATGTATCTTCATCTTAGTCAAATATTTTACATGCTAATGAAAAAACAGCACCACTCCATTCCAGATAGTAAATAAATAATGAAGCAACTGAGAGGACAAATTGTAAGCCAGCAGTCACATACTCTGAGCGATTACAAGAATATTTTCCATCATCTTGTCACATTTTTTTCTCGACTCAACTGTGTAGATTTTTCAGAGATACTCTACATTATTCATAATACACAGTGGTTCTCCTTTCAGTCTTAACACTTGACCCTCTTTCCTCCTCAGCACACTGGTGTTTATCCTCTGGTGTCTAAGAGTATGAGACGGATCGCAGAGGGTAAAGACCCTGTTGAATGGCAGATTCATACATGTGGAATGGCCAACATGTTTGCCTACCACTCCCTCGGCTACGACGACCTGGATGAGCTGATGAAGGAACCCAAACCACTCTACTTTGTCCTCGAGCTGATCAAGGTGACAAAGAAAGACAGAACATACACATAAGGATGATTTTAAGGAAACATGAAGAAGAGATTCATGTAGAATACACTGGTCATCAATTATTAAATGAGATTAAATTGAATTAAATATTTCATATAAAATCAGATGATACGAAATCTGGAATCACAATCTTTCCAGCACATTCAGATTTTTAGTTATGCACGAACACCATATGACATCAGTGTTTTAGTTCAATGGATTCTAAGTGATCAACATTCAGATGGATTTCAATACATGTCCATACCGTCCAAAAATAATGCAAAGATGAATGATAGAGAGTTTATTGGAGCCAAATTAGAGAATTTATCAGTGATGTTTGATTCCAGACAAATTCAGCTCTACAAATTATCATCAGTTAGTTGTGGACATGCTAAAAACATATGGACAGATGGGTTGTAGAATGTTGTTCAGACTTCATTTCCACCTGTATAAGATTCCCCCCGAGTTGATAAAAGTGATGGACAAGTCATGTGATTTTATCAAGATATATCTGAAATGGAAAACCAGGTACCATGGCGTTTTAACCCAAACATGATAGTCAGAAACGTCTTTTTCCTACAGCGATAAACTATCACAATCCACAAGTAGAAGAGCGAGTGTCTGAAACGAGCAATTTTGATCCAAGCTGATGAGTTCTGTTGCTTAGTTTTGTTTTGGTTTTTTTTTTATTACGCATAGGCTTGACCAGTTTAGTTCATATTATTGTCAGAAGGTGAATGCTCTATAAAAGGCATTGGTGTAAGACTGGAAAAGTAGTGTTTTTGCTGGAAAAATGTAGCATCACCCATTTGGAATCATCACCTTGGTTTTTTTCAGTTTTTTGTCCGTTACAATTAAAGGTACATTTGTTTGGACAAATATAATGATAAAAACAAAACTAGCTTATAATAATTTAATTTCAGAGCTCATGTCTAGACATTTTCCATGTTTTCTTGATAAAAACCAAAATCACTTCAGTTCTTACATCAATATCTATGTCACTGTACTGACAAAAACAGTGCTTTTAGACATTCCATGTTTTCTTTTTTGTCTGTTTTAGTCACATGATACACACAGGAGTTAGTACTTAATTGATGTTGTTGATGAGTTTTGATCATTTTTTCCATGCCTGCAGATCAGAAATTTTCCTTCAATGCCAGATGAAAAGTTTTGTTGTTGTTGTTATTGTCTATTGACATTAGAATAGTAATGTTTAGAAAACATGACCGCTATATTACAGTTTAAATTACCACTATTCATTAGAAGATGGACCCCAGTTATTTTGGGACTGAAACTGTGCTAATGCCTTGAATGTAGAATGTGATTTCTGTCATTTCTGGTATTATACATATGATCCTATATGAACTAGATTGGTTTAATAGCAATTAACGACAGGTGACTTTTTATTTGTATGTTTTTTCTTGTTTTGGGGGGGTATCTTTTGTGTTATAGTCTTGTGTACTTTTGTCTGTGGATTGTTATGTTGGTTATATGTCTATTTGTGTTGCCCTGGTGTTGATGGAGGCAATAAAGTTAAAAAAAAAATAAAAAAAATAAAAAAGAATAGTAATGTTTAGGTGGGTATGTGTGTGTTTTCCAGGTGCAGCAGCCCAATGAATACAACAGGGAGTCTTGGGCTCTCAACGATGAGGAGCGACTGAAGGTGGTGCCTGTGCTGCATGGTCAGGGCAACAAGCTGTACAAACAGGGACACTATAAAGAAGCCACACTAAAGTACAAGGAGGCCATAATCTGCATTAAAAACGTACAGACAAAGGTGAAGAATTCAACACAGACTTCTTTGCTTTTCCTGAAGAGCATTAAAATATTTGTATTGTATGTGTTTTCCGGTATATGTTGAAATTGAAATGAGCTCAAATAAATGTGTACTGTGCGATCCATTCAGGAGAAATCATGGGATGTACCGTGGTTGAAGCTGGAGAAGATGGCCAACACGTTAACGCTGAACTACTGCCAGTGCCTCCTGCGTATGGAGGAGTTCTACGAGGTCATTGAGCACACAAGTGACATTATCAATCAGCACCCAGGTTAGACGCTGACAAAGATATGTTCACCTCTGCTGTGATGAATGAAGAGGTTATTTTAGATTTGTTTATTCTATCTCTGGTTAAGTTATCATGTCCAGTCAGCAGATAAATGGGTGTGCAGTATAAGTATTACAACCTCGCAATTTATTCAGCCTTTAACAAGCTGGGCATTTTTCACACTGTATTTGTGTGTATGCGAGTGTGAAACTTTTATGACAGCTATAAATGTATGTTTCATACGTCTATAAAGTGCAAGCCTATAAAAGGTCTCTGCTGCAGTATGCACATCATGTACTTTTGAGTTTCTGTGTATTTGCATGTTTTTCTTTCTACATAAATGTATCATAATATTGCGGATTTGTTTCACGTAAAAACAACAAATCCGGTGTTTTGGATTCTGTACAACTGAGATGCACTTGAAACACACCTGTTAAGGATGTGTATATGTGTTTGTGTTTCCCTGCAGGTGTAGTTAAGGCCTTCTACCTGCGAGGGAAGGCCCACGTGGAGGTGTGGAATGAGGCTGAGGCCCGGTATGACTTCAGCAGGGTTCTGGACCTCGACCCAGGCATGAAGAAGGCCATCAAGAAGGAGCTGGCTCTGCTTAGTATGCGCATGGAGGAGAAGAATCAGGAGGACAAGACCAAGTACCAGGGCATGTTTTGAGTTCAGAGGATCAATACGAGGGAATAAATCTGTCAAATATTCTGCTTCGTTACCTTTAACCATCACATTCAACTACTGATGTAGATGTCAATACGAAATTAGAAACCAGGAGAAAGTGAAAGATACTGTGTCACGGAAACTATAGGATCAATCTGTTAAACGATCCTGATTTATTAGATGTATTGGATTTACATATGGGGCTGGAGTTAAGGATGAAATGATTGAAGTAAAAATAGTGATCTTGTAAATTGAGACTCTTCTACAGTCATGGAAAGAATTATTAAACCGTCCTTGTTTTCTTCAGTTTCTTGTTCATTTTAATGCCTGGTACAAATAAAGGTATATTTGTTTGGACAAATATTATGATAACAACAAAAATAGCTCATAGTAGTTTAATTTCAGAGCTGATATCTATCCATTTTCCATGTTTTCTTAATAAAAAACAAAATCACTTCAGTTCTTACATCAATATCTGTGTCATTGTACTGACAAAAACAGTGCTTTTAGAGATTCTATGTTTTCTTTTCTGTCTGTTTTAGCCACATGATACACACATGAGTTAGTACTTGATTACATAACCGTTGTATCTGATGACATTTGATGGTCTAATATTTTTTATTTGACTATATGTTCTGATTTGTACTTTTTGTATTGTTTCATTTCTTGTATAAGAAAGAAAGAAAGAAAGAAAGAAAGAAAGAAAGAAAGAAAGAAAGGAAGGAAGGAAGGAAGGAAGGAAGGAAGGAAGGAAGAAAGAAAGGCTCCAGATCAAACCAAAGCATCAAGCTGTATTTTTATGTGTTGTAGATGCTCTGTTCTTCCACAAGGGGGCACTCTACCCGTAGTTTTCCACTTGTTTTACAAACGAACCGTTCTTTTAGTTCTGTCAGAAATACTTAAGCAGCATTTTCGTTCTGATAAACCATAATAATAATAATAAATGATCTGAGTTCTAACTGATGCGTGTCTCCGTCCTGTTCTTCCACTGGTGTTTGGTTCAAACCCCACAGCAAACAAGGAGTTTAATGAACAGGACGACTCATCATCCCGAGTTTTCACGGAACACCCAGAGAAATACATTCTAAAACACATATGAATTATGTTGGCACAAAAGGTACCCAGTCAATAGTGTTACATCACACTGAGAGCTGTGTTTCATTCAGGGAATTCCCACTCATCACTACCTGCACTGCCCCCCCCCCCATCAGT